>PITA01001417.1:0-12002 GCA_004023965.1 Spilogale gracilis
CCCTCCAATTTGTTTCTACCTTTTTGCCGATGTTCTTTGTCTCTCGTGGCGGTCCAGAAGTGGGAAATATCACATTTCAGGCTGGTTTCATGGGTGTTCACGGTGGTCTTGTAGTGGTTTTTTTGTTGGAATTCAGCTCTCTTCAGGGAACTCCCTGAAATGCGGTCACCTGGCCTTCCGCCATCTTGACCCTCCGCCCGCTTTTTTTTTTTTTATTTTTTACTGTACTTTTTTTGTCTTTTAATTTCAGATATAAAATCAATAGCTATATCTACTCTTTAAAAGCTAGCATCTGTAGGCTTTGACATTAGATATTTTCTACTCAGAAACATTAGAATAGGTATGTTTCTCTCCTGGAACTTGTCACTTGACTTACACTTATAGAAATATATCTGATATTTATAAACAAATGCTAATCTGTCGGGAGCAACAGCTCATAGATGACGCCTGGCTCTGGAGTTTCATCTCCATCATCTAAACAGATTAATGGAAGAGTTTTCCCTCTGTTTCAGAACCAGGGCATTCCCAGTCACCTTTATAGGAACCGTATAAAAGATGACTATATAATTTATCATCCAAATTAAGCCATTTTATGAGTGAAAGAGGGGGCTATTCCTGTTCTAGAACAACTGGTATAAACCAAAGTCATCCTGGGAAAACCCTGATGAATGTTTAGCCTTTTTATGAAAGAAAGTTTATATTAATTGATTAACTTGCTATAGACTTATATTATTTTTCCCTAGCTATAAAGATGAATTCTCTTTATAATTGTATAGTATAACATATCTTATTTTACTTAGCCTGTTTTAGCTATTACTAGTTCAAAACTTTGTTTTATTAAAAACAGTAAGACACTCATTAATTTTTCACATACAATAACTTATATAAACAGATTGATTTTTATCCTCTTAAAATAGGTTAGACAAAAAAAGACAAACTAACACTGATGAAGGTGACTCAAAAACTCTCTTTAATAAATAGCACTGGTAGTTAAAAAATGTTAGAAGCAGAAGCGTTAGAGAAGCAGATGCCAAGATGAGATTAGACATGCAAGAGATTTTTGAGAGAAATGCCTGTTTAAGATAAATAGGAGGAAGTGGAAGTAAGCTGAGACGGGCCTCAGATAATCATGGAGGTCTGACACCTCCATGGTGGTCAGGATAGGGGGGAAGGAAAGTTTTGTCAAACAGTCTCAGACTGCAGAACACTTCTAGTAAAGTTTTGACCAGGCCAGTGAGAGTTGTCCAACAGGAGCTGCCCTTTAGAGGAGCCCCTCCACCTGCAGGAATGGGTATGTAGGAGGACTGCTTCTGTGTTCAGTAATTGCTGAAAGCTGCCCAGGGGAGCGTGGGTCTCATGCAGATGCAGGTCTGGTCTGGAGGGTTGGCAGCTGGGATGGCAGTCAACTCTGTTCCCATGGAAGAACTGAGGAGCAAGTTTTCAGGGCTGGCACTATTGTTTCCTTGGCAGAGCATAAAGCTCTGCTTCTGTCTATGAATGGCTCTGTTTAATTATGTAATTTCATCATTAGAAATTTATTTTAAAACAATATATAATTTATAGGAAAAGTAATTAAAGGCAATTCATTTTTAGGTAGGCATTAATGACAAATTACCTCCTTTTTTAGGTATTTATATTACAAAATTCTACACAGAATTTAGCACATTTCAATATATAGACAAAATTCAATTTTCTATAGCTAGTATAGAATACTTAGCGTATTCATTGCGCCACTTTTCATGAGCTCTTCAGCCATTTTATTCGTAGGTTTTGGTAAAAACAAATTATTATATATTATTTTTCATATAACATTAAAATATGAAAATAATTTTCTATCTATATAGACTATTCACAAAATCAGTCGAATGGATACATCCATTACATCCTAGGGTTACATAATTATTTACATAAACATATTCTTAGTATTTAAAATTTGTGTTATCATCAAAAATACTGTGATAAATATCTTTGCATATGATAGTTTTCTATATCAGTTGTTTAAAAAGTTTTCTCCTTTATTAGAAATTAAGATAATTTAGGTCAGGAATACAACTTAGTCTTTGCATTTTCAGAAGTTAGTATTACATGATATTTCCTCTATAAATGAATTAAAGCATTGGATCGGAAATTAAGCACATGTTATTAAGTTTTTTTCATCGGAGAATGTGTGATTCCCTGAAATTAGTATTCTAACCTTTCAGAATTCAAGAATGGAGATCAACATACTATCCATGCACAATCCAGATGTACTAATTACCTACCATAAGTGTTGCTGCATTCTTATGAATTAGAAAACTCATCTACGGCCATATCACCCTGAACGCTCCGGATCTTGTGT
This sequence comes from Spilogale gracilis, assembly GCA_004023965.1. NCBI lineage: Eukaryota > Metazoa > Chordata > Mammalia > Carnivora > Mephitidae > Spilogale > Spilogale gracilis. Next base: position 2,339 of record PITA01001417.1, read on the forward strand.
GATCTCGGAAGCTAAGCAAGGTCGGGCCTGGCTAGTACTTGGATGGGAGACTGCCTGCGAATACCGGGTGCTGTAGGCTTTTCCAGAAAACTCACAGTCCAACCATCCTGGATTTTTTAAATAAAGATAAAATGAGATGATACTATGGAAACTTCCAAATAAGAAAAAAACAAGTGTGAGAGAGAAAACAGCTTTCAAATTTAGTTAATCCACCTCATTCTGTTATTTAATAGAGCATGTCCTTGAAACCCTGTAAATCTATGTTTTCTCATCTGTAAAGTAGAAATATTAATGTTTATTTTATGGGATTACTCTGAATTAAGTGAAATAAAATGTGGAAAGAACATAGCACACAATTCCTGAAACATGGTAAGAACTTAATGATGCCCTATAGTCACTCAGTTGTTGTTAGTAGCAATAAAAAACATCAATATTTAAAATAACAGTTACCAAAATTTTATACTCAGGGGTCTAAATGTATTTCTATTAATTATAAAATTATACTTATTCAAATTATTTAAGAGAAGTGCTTGAGCACAGTTAGGAAAGTCTGTGTTATCTAAGAAAATCATACTTCTTTCCCCCCAATGAGTGGTCACACAAAGTATGTAAACATTACAAAAATCCCCCCAGCCTGTGAAAGATATTGAGACATCAGATAAACTATGTGAACAATTTTTTAAATTATAACAAGTACTTTTTAATCACCAAAATAATACTAATAAGATCTTAACATAATTAATGAATATTCTGAAGGTAATTTAGAAAACTTAGAAGGAAGATGTAGAAAAATTAACTATAATGAACTTTCTTTTATTGCCAAAAATGAGTTAGCTTTGTGGTAGAACGGAGATTCTCATATTACCTCTGAGTTAGCTGAGAAAAGGGGAATATAAATCACTGTGACCATGTGCTTTGGATTATCAGGACAGTGTTACTGTTAGAAAATAGAAAAAGCTTTTTATTATTATTTTTTTGCTGGAAACTTCCATTTGACTACAGGCGTGTTTCGAAAAAAGATTCAACTGCTTATATGTGCAGTGGCCTGCCTCTAACTACCAGATGTTTCATTCTATAAAACTGGGATTGAAAGCTAAATTGATGCTCTAAAATTTGGGTTGTTGCCAGTATCTTAGCAATTCTAATTAGATGTGATAACTTTCCTAGAGGACACACCAGCAGGGACTCTTTATACTTCAGTATTTTCAGTGCTGTAGCTTATGAATGAATGTGTGTATATGTATATATTTTATTGAAGGAAATAAATTATTTTAAATAAATCATATAACTGTATTTCAGTAGTATATACTTTTTGGAGTTAAATACAGCAGAACAATTAATATTAATAAACTCTTCATTAAAAACCCATTCCCTAAAGTACCATAGGTGTTCACATATGAATTTAAGTTGTGTACTGTGATAGCAAACTACCCCCAAATCTCAGTGGCTTACGACACTAGTTGTTGATTTCTCATTCAGGCTACATGTCCATTGTGGGTCATCTGCCGCTCTGTCCATGTTGTCTTCACTCTGGGAGTGAAGTAATGATATAGCCTCTGTGTATGGCTAGTCTTTTGGCAGAAGGACAATAAACATATGGTGAACTGTGCACTGTCGTAAAATCTGCTCGGTGGCGATGCCTGTCACATATATTCCATTAGCCAAAGCAAATCACAAGACCACACCGGAGTTCAATAGAACACGGAAGGAAGGATAATCCTCTGGCAAGGAAGTAGCATTTCAGGTCACATGACTAAGTTCGAAGTCAATGAAATGAAAAGTATTATTCTCTGACAGGAAGAAGAGAAGAAATACTGAAAATAACAGCCCACCCCATTATCTGTCAATAATAACTATCAATAGAATTACCATGGAGAAGAAATGAGGTAGCAAATACTTTAAAGGTGAAGTTTTAATTTTTAATGTTATTTTGTACTCATTAAGGATAAAAAGTGTGAATGTTAACTAAACATTGTGGTAATGATTTATATATATATATATATACATACATATACCAAATCATTCTGTTGTACATCTTAAATTTATAGTATAATACATGTCAATTATACCTCAATAAAACTGGACATTTTTAAAAAAGATTTATTTATTTCTTTGAGAGAGAGAGAGAGAGAGAGAGTGTATGCGAGTGGGGGAGGGGCAGAAGGAGAGAGAGAATTCTTAAGCAGACTCCCCTCTAAGCCTGAAGCCTGAAGCAGGGCTCAATCTCAGGACTCTGAAATCATGACCTGAGCCAAAATCTAGCGAGGTCTGCTTAAATGAATGAGCCACCCAGATGCCCCTGGAAAAAAAATTTAAGAAGGGTAAAGACCATGAGGCTGCATTAGCTAAGATGTTTTAGGCCCAAAGCAAAAGAAATCTAAAAGAATACTGTAGAAAAATAAGTTCAAGATATTGAATTAAATTTGCATGCTTACTCTTAGAGGGAAGCCTAGCTCTGAAACATATGGAAATCTTATGTATTTTGGATTTACCTGACTTCACCAATGTTAAGTGTTTAGTCTTTGGACCCTTTTTCATTGGAGGACCCCATTATGAGGAAAACATTAGTCTTTTTTTTTTAAACATTAGTCTTTTTGAATGTAAAATATTATTAATTTTTGTTCCCTTCTATTTCCTAACAAAATTATAATAATTATGAGTATCTTAAACTGTGTTTTTTAATACAGAATTTGATTTAACTTTCTATCATTCAATTTTTTTTTTGAATTATTTAGTGTTGATAAAGTGGATGATGAAGATGATGAGGATTTAACAGTGAACAAAACCTGGGTCTTGGCACCAAGGATTCATGAAGGAGATATAACACAAATTCTCAACTCATTGCTTCAAGGCTATGACAATAAACTTCGCCCAGATATAGGAGGTAAATTTGAGTTATGTTTGGGATTTTGGTGACCTTATTTTGGTGGAAACCTTATTCATTGATGTTATTTTAATCATATAGGTCATATTCTTGAGTATCTGATATATGTCAGTGGCTGCTAGGTTTGATAATTATTAGTTAAATTGGCACTGTTGAGAAATTCAGTATTCACAATAATATTTATGTGGGAAGAAAGGCATATAAATATTTTTGATGTAATTATTTTACAACTGCTATAACAAAGGATACAATAGCAAAGTTTTGATAAAACTGCCTGAAAAACTGAGAGGCATTTCATAAAAAAGAATATTTGAAAGGTAAGTAGGATTCTAATTTTGTGCAAATGCAGGACTATTTTCATTAATTATAAGCCAGTAATAGTGTAGGTAATCCTACTTTGTTTTCCTTAGTCATTTGCATTTATGTATAAGTTTTATAATAATTAACTTCTAAATCCCCCAATGACTTGCTAAAAACAAACAAAAATTATAAATGAGCCAACATTTTCACTGGGATTGCATTAAATCTATGGTCAATATGGGGAAATTGAAATCATTACCATGTTGAATTTTTACTATGCTAAATTCATGAGCATCATATATTTCTTTATACCTATATTTTTATTTTTTCCTGTGAAGAAGTATTGAATATATTTTACTAGATTTAATTCTATATATTTGGAATTTGTGTTGCAAGTATAAATAGATTTTTAAACATTTATTTTCTAATTTTATATTAGTATATAGAAAAATGTTATTCTGTATATTTATTTTGTCTACAGGAAACTTGTGAAATTTCTTTCTCATTTTTAATTACTTATTGTTATATTCTTGTAGATTTTCTACAAAGATAAGAGTAATGACTTACAAATAATGACTGCATTACCAATAGTGTCTATTTGTAAATAATGAATATTTTACTTTATTTCCAAAATTATACTTTTTTCATGCCATGTTGCATTGGCTAAAACTAGAGTAAATTTGAATAGTTTTGGGTTGTTCCTGATATCAAGGAAAACAATTTCACTATTAGGTGTGATTGCTATAGGCTTCCTTTTTTTTTAAGATGCTCTTTGTAAATCCTTTCTCTTCTTATTTTGCTAACATTCATTTCAAATAATTTCTATACACCTACTGAAACAATTGATTGTATATTGCCCTGCATTCTACTTTCCATTTGTTCTATAAGTAACTGATTTTTAAACCTTAAACCAAATTTTCATTTCTATAATAAGTGGCACTTGGTTGTGAAGGTGGTAACTTTAAAAAATATCACTATATTCAGCTTGATAATATTTTGTTTTGGAATTTTACATCCATGTTCATGAAGGATATTAGCCATTTATTTTACTTTCTGTAGTGTCTCTTTCAATTTAGGAAGCAAGATCCTGCTAGTGTCTACAAATGAATTCTATTTTTCCTCACTTTTCATCTTTGAAAGATTTTATCTAAAATGGATGTTCTTTTTTCCTTAAATATTTAGTAGAATTATTTGATGAAGTTATGCTGGCCTAGAGTTTAATTTGGGAAGAACTTTTCTATTTCAATTACTTTAATAGCCAGTTTTAGTAAGCTGAACCTATTAAGGAATATGAATTTTCCAATTAACTAGTGTTAAATTGTTTCATAATAAATTTTGTGATATTTTTAATGCTTTTAGTATCTGAGGGTTTTTTCCCCTTTATCATTTCTGATATTAGCAATCTGTTCTTTCATTTATGAATCAATCTGGAAAGACTTTTTCAATTCTGTTAGCATTGTTATAAAATCAAAATTTGGCTTTGTCAATTTTTTCTGTTGAAAACCTTTCTTGTTTTCTTTTTTTTTTACAGATTTATTTGAGAGAGAGAGAGGGAGAGAGAGAGAGAGAGAGAGAGAGAGAGAGAGAGAGAGAGAGAGAACGCTTGCGCTTGGGGATGGGGCAGAGGGAGGGAGAAAGAGGGAATCCACAGGCAGACTTTGAGTGTGGAGCCTAGCAGGGAGGTTCGATCCCAAGACCATGGGATCAAGACCTGAGCTGAAACCAAGAAGTCAGCTGCTTAACTGACTGAGCGGCCCGGGGGCCTTGAATATTTTTCTGAAATTTTATTGTTTTACAACATTTGGGTTATTATGTTAATCTAATTTCCTCATATGCAATGTCCTGTATTCTTAGTTTATTTTAATTATTTAATTTTAAGGTGAAACTTAGACCTAATAAAATAGTATCCAAATGTGGAATTTCCACAGACTTTTAACCATAATGTTAACATTTTATATAACCATAGAAATCCTAAACTTGGGGCGCCTGGGTGGCTCAGTTGGTTGAGCGACTGCCTTCGGCTCAGGTCATGATCCTGGAGACCCGGGATCGAGTCCCACATCGGGCTCCCTGCTCGGCGGGAAGCCTGCTTCTCCCTCTCTCACTCCCCGTGCTTGTGTTCCCTCTCTGGCTGTGTTTCTCTCTGTCAAATAAATAAAATCTTTAAAAAAAAAAAAAAATCCTAAACTGAGTCAAAAAAATAATATCAAGAATACCATTAACTATTCTTGAAACCTTATTCAAAATACAGCAGGTGCCACACTAATGTCTTTTTATCTGTTTCAAAACTCCAGCAAAGATCACACAATACATTTTGTTCTCCTGTCTCTTTATTTTCCTCCAATCTGAAATAATTTTATTTTTCTGTATGTTTCATAAACTTGATAACTTTAAAGAGTCCTGGCCAGTGAAATATCTGTCCATTTGTCTGATATTTTCATTATTCCACTGAGCTGAAACATTTTTGCTAAGGATAACACAGAAGTGATGGTGTGCCCTTTCAGTGTGTGGTATTAGGAGGCAGGTGATGTTAGTATATCTTATTACTGGTGATATTAATTTTAACACTTGGGTTAGTGTCATTTCTTCTAGGTTTCTCCAAGGTGAAGTTATTATTTTTCCCCTTCTACATACATAGATATGTTGTGAGGAGATACTGTCAGGAGGAAAGTCAACTATATAACAATTTTCAGCACATGTTTGTCCATGAAGCTAGTATCTGTCAATGATTGTTACCTGTAACAGTATTTATCGCTGTGCTGTTTGCCAAATGGTGACTCACTATTATCACCACTCCTTCTACACATATTGTTTGTAATTGTACTATAAGGAAGAGCTGTGTTTATCCTCCATTTATTTATCTATTCATTTATACTCAATATTTACACATATGTTTTATTTGATAGCTTATAACCCATTACTATCATTATTTTTTTGCTCAAAATAAATTTCGCACTGAGGCTTCCTATAGTTTGGCTTCTATGTCCCTTCATATGTCCCCATCATCTTCTGATCACAACCTCACTTTTTAGTACCTAAGATATTCCTGGTTCATCTTGGTCCAAGAAATAAAATTCACCATTTCTCTAAGGTATTTAGAAATCAAGATCAGGCAGTAGGCATATTCATTAATATTGGGTGTGATTGCTTCTTAACCATTTCAGCGAGCAGAAGTAGAAAATATATGTTCTATAAACACATTCACAATCATCTGTATATCTATATCTATCCCTTTTTACATGTATTATAAGCCATGAGTTCAAACTGATAGTTCTGCTTCCAAACTAAACACCATGGGTTCATTCTAGTGTTTCCTCTTTCCTTATTTGTAATTCCTTTTTTTTTTTTTTTAAGATTTTATTTATTTGACAGTGAGAAACACAACTAGAGAGGGAACACAAGCAGGGGGAGTGAGAAAGGGAGAAGCAAGCTTCCCGCCAAGCAGGGAGCCCAAAGTGGGGTTCGATCCCCGGTCTCCGGGATCATGACCTGAGCCAAAAGCAGTCGCTTAACCAACTGAGCCACCCAGGCGCCCCTTTATTTGTAATTCCTTTTGCCAATAGTGAGACACCTGGCTATAATTTATCCATAGTATATTTTCTTTTTTTTTTCAATTCCAGTAAACATAAAATATAGTTCTAAAATTTTAGCATGGCATTTGTCTATGAAAACAAATTAACTAGAACAAGATACTCAAATACAATTATTTTCATCTTTAGCTTTACAGAATATAATTAAAATATTCAATAAACTTAACTTAGGTTCTTTCTATTCCCTTCAATGGTCATTTTACTCATTTTTAATATAGTTTGGCTCAAGTATTACTGGCTATATTCCACTTTGTGTGGAATTCATCCATTTCTACTTTTAGTACTTGCAAGGTTTTATTTGTTTATATTTAATTTCCTAATCCACTTGGAGTTACTCTATGGTATGAAGTGTGTATTTAATTTTTCTCTTTACCAAATGGCTTTTATGTTGGCTAAAAAGCATAATTTATGAAAGAAATCAATCTTTGCTTCTGTTGAGACACCCACTTTCTCATATATTACATTTTCTTATGAAGTTTGGTTATTTCAGATCTTTCTATTTCATCCTCTCATCTGTTTTTCTGTTTGTCACTACACTATATTAATAGTAGAAATTAAATAGTACATTGAGGCTAAAACATTTTGTATTAATGTCTTGTAAGACTAGTTCCACCTGATAATTCCATTTTGTTTTGTTTTTCCTTTCAGTTTTTCTGGCAATTTTTTTTTTGTTGTTTGTTTGTTTACGAGGGAGAGAGGGGTGTGGGAGGAGCAGAGAGAGGGAGAGAAAGAATCTTAAGTGGACTCAGCACCCAGGACTGAGCCTCACATGGGGCTCCCCCTCAGCACCCTGAGACCTTTACCTGAGCCAAAATCAGGAGTCAGATGCTTAAATGACAGAGCCACCTATTTTTGCATTTTTAATAAAATATATGGGCTTTATTATCAATAAATTTAGTTCCATAAAAAAAAAAACCCACAAAACTTGTTTGCATATTTATTGGGATTGTGTTAAATTTGTAAATTAACTCTGGGGGAACCAGCATATTCGTTAACACTGAGTCGTCTAATATGAGAACATGTCTTTGCAAATCTTCATATATATTTTGTATCTTTCAGGAATATCTTAAAGATTTACTCATAGATTTTCCACATTTTTAAAATTGAGTCCTAAATAATTAATTTTTCCCTGCTATAAAGGGTAGTTCCTCACTATGTCCTCTACTTGTTATTAATTTTGTGTATCAATGTTTTTGATTTATGAATGCTTATTTGAGGGGCACCTGGATGGCTCAGTGGTTAAGCCTCTGCCTTCAGCTCAGGTCATGATCTTGGAGTCCTGGGATCGAGCCCAGCATTGGGCTCCCTGCTCGGCGGGAAGCCTGCTTCTCCCTCTCTCACTCCCGCTGCTTGTTCCCTCTCTAGCTGTGTTTCTCTCTGTCAAATAAATAAAAATCTTAAAAAAAAGTAATGAATAAGTATTTTATATCCTATCCTCCTCCTGCCTGACTTTTTTATGGTTTAAGCATTATCCAACTTTTTAAAATATGCTGCCAATCATAAAGAAAGATAATTTTATTTTTTTCTTTACCACTTTATATGCAACTAATTAATATCTCTTATCTAATAGCATTTATTAATATCTCCAGTATAATATTGAGTAATAGTGGATATTGTAACTTTGCCTTTTCTAGATTTTAGCGGAAATGACTAATGTTTTGTCCTACAAAGATTTACATTAATAAATTATCCCTCAACTTTCTTGATTTTGTTTTTATATTTTTATTTTTATTTATTTTTTAAATAAAATCTTTTATTTTTTAATTTTTTTTAAAGATTTTATTTATTTGACAGAGAGAAACACAGCCAGAGAGGGAACACAAGCAGGGGGAGTGAGAGAGGGAGAAGCAGGCTTCCTGCTGAGCAGGGAGCCCGATGTGGGACTTGATCCCGCGTGTCCGGGATCATGACCTGAGCTGAAGGCAGTCGCTTAACCAACTGAGCCACCCAGGCACCCCGTTGAATAAAATCTTTTAAAAAATATTTTATTTATTTGAGAGTGAGAGAAAGCATAAGCAGGGGGAGCAGCAGGGGCAAAAGAAGAAGCAAATTCCCCACTGAGCAGGCAGCCTGATGCTGGGCTTCATCCAGGACCCTGAGACCATGATATAGCCTAAGGCAGCCACTTAACCGACTTAACCACCCAGGTGCTCCTTGATTTTGTTTTTAAACCAGGAAATTCGTATTAAAATTTGTCAAAGGCATTTCCAGTGTTTCTGAAAATAATCATGAATTTTTCCTCCTTATATCTATTAATATGGTATATAATATTAATTGAAACAATTTGCATCCTGGAGTAAAGCCTCCCTGACCGTCATGTAGTATATAGTTAACAAGGTGTTGAATTTCATTTGCTAATGTACTATTTAGTATTTTGCACTGGTATTCATGAATGATATTCATGTTTCATTTTATATTTGAGCACTGTCTTCATCTTTTTTAGATATCCTTTTTATATTTGTTTCATGATAGGGAGTTTTCCTTTGTTCTGAAGGGTCTAGCAATTTATTGAGCTTTAGTGACAGCTGGTCTTTGGAAAGTGGATAGAATTCCATTGTAAAATCATCCACGTCTCTTGTTTTTTGGAAATAATCACCTTATTTTCCTATGGAAATTGGTCTTTTTATACTTTATACTCTGCCAGGATGAATTTTGGTAATCTGTATTTCCTTAAGAAAAATGTCCCTTTTATCTATGTTTTCAAGTTTATTTGCGAAGAAGTCTTCAAAGTAGTCTCTTAGGATTTTAAGAAGATTCTTTTGCTTCAAACTTTACTTCTGCTTTTATAATTTCTTATTTTATATCTTATATTATTACACCCCCTTTTTTGCCCAAGAAAATTAAAATAGTATTTTTCCCTACATTGTTAATGTCTCCCAAACCCAGGATC
>PITA01001417.1:12102-162275 GCA_004023965.1 Spilogale gracilis
TCCCTCCCTTCCTTCCTTCCTTCCTTCCTTCCTTCCTCCTAGTGCTGAATATTATTTCTCCTCCACTTGCTTTAGTTTTTTTTTTTTTTTTTTATGGGTCTCAGTTACACATATGCTAATCAATCATGATCTGTCTCCCTTCTGTTTGCCTCCTTTCTCTGAGCTCTCTCTCTTTATCTCACTTACATTCTCTTGATTTTCTCACCTGCCTACTCTTTGGTTTTTTAGAGTAATTATTCTCGATCATCTCATAATACTGTCTTTTTTAAAATTTCCTAAGTTTAATAAATTCTCTGGACATTTCTTCGTTTTTGTTTTTTCTTTCTTTTTTTTTCTGTTTTTTTTTTTTTTTTTTTTTTTTTTTTTTTTTTTTTTTTTTTTTTTTTTTTTTTTCGTGTGTGATGGAAGAGGACATTTCTTTACTTACTTTCTGAATTTTTGATTCAAGGGTTTTTTTGTTTTTTTCTTTTTCTTATCTTCAAACAGTTGTTTGAATACATTTGACTGTTTAGAGTATTGTCTTACAACTTCTTAAATTTTTTGAAGAGATTTTCCATAGTTGATTTGTCCTGGGTCTTGATTTCTTATTTCTGCAACAGTTTTGAGTGGATCTCTTCTTTTTTTTTTCCCCCTACTGTGTTTCTAGTTTGTGTTTTTTAAGATTCCTAGTTCACTGACATTCTTTTATGTCATTATAGCAAAGCCAGATACTTTAAATGAATTTGCGTTGTAAGTCATGCATATTTGTTTCATGTTAGGGGAGGGATGGTATGATTTCCTATTTACTAGTTCTCTTTTCTTATAGGAGCATGAAATTCCCTCCTTTTCTTCTTTTCCTGATCACCACCCAATTTTTAAAGCCCACTTCTTTTTTCCCTTTTGACATTTTTGTTTGCACCCCAAAACTACTTATTTTGGAAAGTGCTCTTTCACAGCACATATATTGGTAGATTGCTTTCCTGTTAGTTCTTGTTCTGGTTATAGGACCTATTTTAAACTATTTCAGCCGTATGGCACACTTACTCTCTCCACTTGTCTTCTTACATCTACTTTTGGTAACTAACTCTCTTTTCTCTGCCCTGGCTTGTCTTAGTCTGCTTTGCTTACCACAAAATCTTGCATTAGAACAGAGATGAGAAAGAGCTTGAGAGATTTTTTGCAGGATTTGGTGTTTGTTTGTTTGTTTTTCTTTTACAGTTGTTTTAGAATTTGGGCATTCTCTGTCTTCAAGTTATGCTGAGGTCATAGTTTTTGTATACTTGTATTTTTCCTTTTCTGTTGTTCTATATATTTTTGGAGGAAATATTAGAGGATGAAGACATAACAAGCTTATACAAAGTTCCTCTGAACTTCCTTTAGCCTTTCACAGTTTATTCCTTTATAATTACTTCTTGGACACATTGACTAGTTTAAGTGAATAATGCTTAATTTAAAAAACTAGGCTGTATTCTGGATATATTTTTGTTATTGATACCTAACTTAATTGGATTTTCCTCTAAGAACATTTCTTGTTGCTCAAGTAATCTATGTATCAACTCCTTCTGTGTTATTTCTTTTATATTTTTGTATTAAAAATATCTAACTGAAGTCATTAATTTTTCCATTTTTCTTAAGTCCATTCAGTTTTTGCTTCATAGATAATGAAACTGTTCAGGTACATATAGATTATGATTTTTACAACTTTTTATTGATAGAAGTTTTGTGTTTGGATTTTGTTTATTATTAAGTACTATGCTCTTTTTCTTTTAAATAAAATGGTTAAAACAGATAAATTTAAGATAATTATTGTGTATATGTATTTTAAATCTTCTGCTTTTATGTTTGTTTTGTTTTTTGAATCTGCTTAGTCTGCTCTACATAGTATTTATATTTTTCCTCTATTCTTTTCCTCATTTGGATTTATCACTTAGTTATAGTTTTATTTTCTCTTTATATCATCTTATTAAATATAAAATTATCACTTTAGTGATTAAAATATATATTCTTATTTTATTAGATTTAATCATGAGCCAATAACTTTATCACAATTCAAGGACATTTCAAGCCATTTATCACAGAATTGTTAGTCCTTTTTATATTATATTCATGTCTTTTGATGCTGTATTTTGAAATAACAAAATTATTTTAAAGTGTTTAAAAGCAATTAATACTTGCCAAGAAATTATTCCCTTTGGTGTTCTTTCTTTTCTTCATACTGTGTTTCCATTTAGAAAAATATTCCTCTCAGTATTTCTTTTGGTGTAACTCTCATGGCAAAAAATTATTCATTTTTTGTTGAAAATATTTTTATGTCACCTTCATTTGAATGGTATTTCAATGAATATTTAAACCCAAGATAGCTGCTGTTTCCAAAGTTTATAAACCTCACTCCATTTTCTTCTCAATTCTATTATTTCTGTTGAAGAAAATCACTTTCAACAACACTGCTGCTATTTTAGAAATAAATTTTTGTAAAAGATTTTATTTATTTATTTGACAGAGAGAAACACAGCTAGAGAGGGAATACAAGCAGGGAGAGTGAGAGAGGGAAAAGCAGGCTTCCCGCTGCGCAGGGAGCCCAATGTGGGGCTCGATCCCGGCTCTCCTGGATCATGACGTGAGCCGAAGGCAGTTGCTTTACCAACTGAGCCACCCAGACACCCGAATAAATTATTTTTTATCTCTGTTTGCAGATTTTCTTTGTCTTTGGTTTTCTGCAGTCTTTTATAAGGTTCCTAGACCTTTTTTTGGTTGTGTTTCTGGTATTTGGGAAAATTTGCAGGATTTCTTAAATCTATTTGTTGGAATCTCTGATTGTTTTTGGAAAATTATTGGTCAATATTTCTTCAAACATTTTTCCTATCTCAATTTCTATATGACTCCAATTGCCGATATTTGACTCTTTCCCCATAACTAGTATGACTCATACACTTTTATATAATTTTCATTGTTTCTCTCCATGTTTTTTCTCTTTTTTTATTATTGACTCCTTTCTAGTTTCATAATTCTTACTTGTACTATTTGCATCTGATTTTTAAAGTATTTCAAGTATTTTATCAAATTTGCCATCTTTTTTATTTTTTATATATATTAACTGTAATTATTTTAAAGTCTGATAATCACAAAATCTTGAACACTTGATTGACCTTTTTAAAAATTTTTTTTTGGGGGCATCTAGGTGGCTCAGTCAGTTAAGTGTTTGCCTTCAACTTGGGTCATGATCTTGAGGTCCTAGGAATGAGACCCGCATTGGGCTCCCTGCTCAGCAGAGAGCCTGCTTCCCTCTCTCCCTTTGCTGTTAGCCCCACTTGTTCTTTTTCTGTATCTGTCTCTCTCTGTGTCAAATAAATGAATAAATAAATCTTTAAAAAATTCTTTTTCATTTTATCTCTTGGTTTAAGGTGATTTATCTGTCTCACTTATGGTATGTTAATTTTTTATTGAATGTCAGTACAGTATATTAAAAATAATGGAGATATAGTTGATATTATTTCTTTCCAGAGAGGATTTTAATTAAGTTTTGGTAGTAGAGTCAAGAAAGGAAATCACCTTCATTTGACTCAAACCGGTATATTTCCTTTTGTAAAACTTTTGTTTTCCCCAGAGCACAACCATTTGAAGTCTCTCGATAGCCGGAGGTTTGTACTAGTCCCCCTCTCCTTGATGGCCCCAGAGATACCAGAAATGGCTGACGCTTAGCAGCTGATTTATATTTGGATTCTTAGCATCACACTGTGCATAGGCACATTTAGGAATTACTAAATACCTTGAGGGATAATTGCATGTAGAATGTCTGATTGAATCCTCATTCATATTACTACAGGGAAGTCTTATCTGTTTTGACAGTCCTGAACTCCAATTTTGTTTCTCCAGCCCAATGAAACAGGTGCAAGTTCTAAGCCACTGTCCTTTTTCAATCACCATTTCTGTGCAGTAAAACAGCAAATGTACCAAAGGGAAAAAGTGGTCAGTATAATGCAAAGTTTACATCACTACATTTACATTCTTTCCAGGAAGTTGTTGCATCAAATCCTGATTTTGTTAGCTGTCGCATGATTCTTTCAATAATTTTTTTAAATTTTATTTAATTTTTTTAAGATTTTATTTATTTATTTGACAGAAACACAGCTAGAAAGGGAACACAAGGAGAGGGAGTGAGAGAGGGAGAAGCAGGTCTCCCGCTGAGGAGGGAGCCCAATGCAGGGCTTGATCCCAGGACTCCAGGGTCATGACCTGAGCTGAAGGCAGACGCCCAACAACTGAGCCACCCAGGAGCCCAGTTTTTTTAAATTTTAAATAAATTATCTAGTCATGTTCATTGGGATGGTTAATTTGAAAATAATCATTTATCAAAAGAAGCAGAAATCTGTACTTCCCTTTTACTCATCATACTTCATTACTATTAGTTGATAATTTCTTTTCTTCCTATAGATAAGTTCCCTGAAAGTAGGCATCACCATATCCCTGGTCACTAAAACGATGCCTAAAGCATAAACTTAAGGTTTCACTTACTGTTCACTGAATGAATATTTGCTGAATAGAAGCCCAGGCATATAACCATTTTTATTCCATGTGTAGGTATTTTGACAGTTCTACTTCATCAATTTAGTATTTTAAGTACATTATTTCAGATCAAATATAATTCAGATCAAATTATGGACTTTCAAATTCCATGTATATCTGTGACATCATTACTTTGTTTAATAGCATAGATTAAACATGTCCTAAGAACCATGATAATCATACTGTGCATAGTAGCATTTTATCTGTGCACCTCAGAGTATACATAATAAATATCTTAGTTGTTGAGGTGCTCTTTGCAGGCATTCCTTTCTGTCCAAAATTTCATTAGCATCTTTATTCTTCATTGATGCTAGGAAAACTTACACAATCAATATATTGAGGACTTCTAAATTTAATGGCAAATTGACATTAATGTTACATGCTTTTAGTAAAAGCTGTATAATTCTGGTAAATTTTCAACTACTATATGTTGAATCTTTTTCTATTTCTGAACAACTTTTTGGGTAGAGTCTATGGCTTTCCAAGAAGTTTTAGTGATTCATATAATTTGATCTAATCTAGGAATTAATATCTAAACAGAATTAATGCTATCACTCTCCCAGGACACAGGGTAGATAAGTGCCACCGGAGAGGGACTTGGTGGGGTGAGGAAGGGAGCAGATGTGATCTCCTCTTTATTCTAACTACTTAAATCTTCTAGGTTCTTAGTGATGGGAACATGCAGGAGATATGAAGTGGAATGGTCTTTGTGTTCATCTAATTGGGTGCGGTTGAAACCTTTGTCTTGTTAATTTTCACTTCCTTTTTGGCACATACCAAGCTGGCCCTAGATATCAGTGCTTTGAGAGTCCCTTGTATAAATAGCAAGTTTTCTGGGTCGGAGAGTAGGATTGGTTTTTCTTTTGTTTATAGGTATTTTAACTGTTTACTTTCTTGACATGGGAAATGGAGGTGATTCTATCCTCCTCCCACCTTAGCTCATTTCATATCAACAAAATCGTGTTCCTGGTACACAACTTTCTTGTGTCAAAAAACTGGTGAGCTCTCTCTAACTGAATCAGTTTCTTTTGATGGGAGTTATACCCACAAGAAATTAAAATATCCTGGACACACTAAAAAGTAGATATGCATATACTCCATTGTTTTTCTTTACCTAGATCCCATTGTTCCTTTCTAACTTTCTTTCCCACCCCCTACCCCTAGCCCCCATCAGATATAGGAGCAGGAGCAGGTGATTAAGTCTCCTGCCTAAATGCATGTTTAACCATAGAATGAGGGGCCCCTTTTCCATTTTCCTAAGAAGACATTACATATATATATATATTTATATATATAGTTAAATATATGTATAAATTATAATATATTAAAATAGATAATTATGTATGTCAAAATTGTCATATGTATGTATATTGAATACTTAATATTGATTATTGGCCACTGACTACTTAAAATATGCTTAGTATGTCTAAGAGAACACATTTTTACTTTATTTAAATTAATTTCTATTTAAATTTAAGTAGATGTGTGTGCCATGAGTAGTAACATTTTATTTGCTCATCAAGTAGCATACGTTATAAATTACTTAACTGTTGAAGAGCTCTTTGTAGGCATTTTTTTTTCTATCCAAAATTTGTGTTAGTATCATTTCAGGCTTTCTGTGTTAGTATGTATTGGGTAAAGTATTATACTGAACTTAAAAACTTATTTATCCATATCTACCTTTTCATCCGTATGTATCCAAATATCTATGTGTTCATATGTAACCTGCAGGCTGAGATGATGAGTGTTAGTTGACATTTCCTCGTTAGCAAGGCCTTGGAAGAAGTATCTGGATCCAAATGTGGTATCTTTGGGTTGAAAAACCCTGCTGTTTATTCTAGGGCAAGAAAAACATATTGGTTATGGGTCTTTCAAAGTCTGTGTATTATAATGGTAATATAGAAATCAGTGGAGCTATTTCTTTTTTTTTAATGCCTATTCTTTTACAACAGAAAAGACTGTTAAACTTATGTTCCAGCAGTAGAGATTTTAATTGATCTGAGTTAATTTTTGATTACCCTTAATTAATTAATTAATCTGAATTAATATATGAAAGTGACCCAGAAGCTACATAATCTGCTAGAGATATCTTAGAATAAATTGAATATGTCATCTAAGAAAGCATGGTTAAAAACAATTCTGAAGAAAGTATTTTTAAAATCTGTTTTATTTTATATCTTCTGATTAAAAACTGATTACCTATTTCTATAGTTGGCTGTCTTCAGTTTTGCCTTAGCTACGTGGAAGCTGAGTGTGGAAACTTCATTGTCTCACTGCTTTCTTCTTTTTAAATTCTTTTTTGCTTCTTACTGTTCTCTGTATTTTCTTTAAGTTGCTCAGAGTGTCCATTCTTTCTTATATTCATTCCCTCTGAGAGTTTATCTTATATTCTATTGAGATACTTAGAGCAAAGTACTTAGAATCACAATGCAGAAAGAGGCCTTGCAAAAATAATCCAGTGTCCTCTCCACCTGCTTTTCATCTCTCAAAAATGTAATTTGCTATGGTAGTACTTTTTTTTCCCCCAACATTGTTTCGCTGTCACAAAAAGGCAATCTTTCATCTCCATGTTCACTGAAGAATTAAACACATTTTATGCCCTCTTCCTAAAGATCTTTTAATGAGCCTGGAATGACAATTTCCTTTTAGTGTCCTTTTTTATTTTTGAATGAAATCTGATTCTTTTAAAAATACCATTAAAACCCTCCAATTGAACAAACTTTGTACTGAGAAAATCATAGAGCTAAGAAAATATACTCACTCTACCAAGAAGCCTATATTTTCAGTGATTTCAGCTACAAGTATTTTTTATAGGATGAATCAATAAAAGTGGTGATGAGTCTATTATTAAGGAACAGTGACAGTTTTCTGTTGTTTTCCTCTTTACTCTATATTTGAAACATATAGTCTCTAGCTGGTATTTTAAAATTAATCTGAGGGGCTCTAGGGTGGCTTAGTTGGTTAGGTGACTGCCTTCAGCTCAGGTTATGATTCTGGAGTCCCTAGATCAAGTCCCGCATCGGGATCCCTGCTGGGCAGGAAGCCTGCTTCTCTCTCTCTCACTCCCCCTGCTTGTGTTCCCTCTTTAGCTGTGTTTCTTTCTGTCAACTAAATAAATAAAATCTTAAAATAAAATAAAATTAATCTGAAATATATTAGTTCACTTTCACGCTTATTCTTCCTCACGTTTTAGAGCTGAAGTTTAAAGAACTAGATAAAATAGCTGCAGGCCCAGGTTAGAAAAATAGGATACATAATAACTAAGGAAATATTCACAGTTTGCAAATATGCATTTATTAAGTTATTTATTGACCATTTTCATCAATAGCAATGTTCTACATTGGACTCACTAATGTGATTCATCTTTTATCCTATCCCAGATGAACTTGATTTCTGTTGCTCATGAAATATTTTAGTGTGGCTCATGCCCTAATGCAAGAGTTAATACTTTTCTAATATTATATATTTGTCTCATGGGTGGTTAAGGAAATATTGATATCAGGAAACAAGGATAGATGATTCATATCCAAAATGTTCTATACTATAAATGTGAAAAATATGTTCTATAAATAAAAATACCCCCAGGAATCATTTATTTCTCAGCATAGACAATATTCAGCCCTTACTATCATCATGCAATAAAGAGGTATTCAGTGTTTGTTGATTTATCAGATAAACTGAAAAAATCTAATTAAATAAGTCTGGTACATTGCACTTAATTGCTTATAACTGGCAATAAATATACTTACAAATAGAACTAATAAGCCTACCCTTTTTATTAATTGGTTTTCATAAAATCTATTCTATAAATCTAGCTAAAACTAGCATAATTATCTGATATTTATTGGTTTCAATTCATAATCAAAAATAAATAGCAATATAGCAAATCATCTCAGAAGTCATCAGCCTAATTTAAATTATAAAACCTTCTATAAATCATATAACCTATTTTTATTTAAGGAATCTGATTGTTGTCTGGCAGATTGAATTACACTCTCATGTATTGTATAGGTCTAGAGACCTGTACTTTTGTATGCTAAAGCTATTTTTAACAAAATTTATTTTTCTAGCTTATTTACTTTTCTAGCTAAAAAATATATACATACCATTAATAAAATCTTTATTTGAAGAAAACCAAACTGTAAATATTATTATGTTTTTCTAAGTGTAGTTGTTTTTTTAATTACAGAGTATATGTGTGTATATATATATATATATATATTTTTTTTAAGATTTTATTTATTTATTTGACAGAGATAAACACAGCTAGAGAGGGAACACAAGCAGAGGGACTGAGAGAGGGAGAAGCAGGCTTCCCGTTGAGCAGGAAGCCCGATGTGGGGCTCGATCCCAGGTCTCCAGGATCATGACCTGAGCCGAAAGCAGTCGCTTAACCAACTGAGCCACCCAGGCACCCCCCTTATATATTATAAGATGATATACTGTTTTTCAAAATATCTCAAGTTTTCTATTGAATTCTTGCTAACATGGGTAATCTGCCAGATTGGAAATTTCCAAGATATTTATAACATTTTTAGGTTCTACATTAAAATACTTTTAGGGATGCCTGTGGGACTGAATTGGCTAAGCAGCCAACTCTTGATTTCAGCTCAGGTCATGATCTTACAGTCCTTAGATCAAGCCCCAAGTGAGGCTCCACACTCAGGACGGAGTCTGCTTGGAATTCTCTCTTTCTCTCTCCTCCTCCCCCTATCCATGCTCTCTCTCTCTCTCCTTCTAAAATAAAATTAAAAAAAAAAATCTTTAGAACTGTGTTTTTAGTTAAAAATGTTCTTTTTTTTTAAAGATTTTACTTATTTGACAGCGAGAAACACAGCTAGAGAGGAAACACAAGCGGGGGAGAGAGAGAAAGGGAGAAGCAGGCTTCCCGCTGAGCATGGAACCTGATGTGGGGCTTGCTTGATCCTGGGTCTCTGGGATCATGACCTAAGCCGAAGGCAGTCACTTAACCAACTGAGCCACCTAGGCGCCCCAAAAATGTTAGCTTTTAATATGTAATTGATTTGTGAATTGAAAAGACGTCTGTGTTTTTGTAATGGGTGATAGTTCTTCATTTCCTAATAAAGAATCTTTAAATGGTAAATGTTATTTATGAAGATTTATTTAAAGCTAAGTTTTACTTAACACAACCTCCGATCTTATCTTTGACCATTGTTTCTATGGTATTTTGCAGTGAGGCCCACAGTAATTGAAACTGATGTTTATGTAAACAGCATTGGACCAGTTGATCCCATAAATATGGTGAGTGATGAATATTAAAAATAATTGTTTGCTGTAGAGTTCTTGAGTATATACTCCTAACAATGGAATGGATATGTGGTGAATTCTGAAAACCTATCCTGAAAGAGTTCAGGGCAGCTGTGAAATGACTGTGTGCCAGGTTCAGGGACTAGCGCTAAAATATCCCCTAAGAATGTGTAGGCTCTTAGTCCAGTGTGCTGTGTTGCTAGGAGGTATGCTAGGGCATGAAAAATTATCACTTGATCCATCAAGAGTAGATCTATGAAGAAATCTGGAGAGAGATAACCAGAAGGACTGAGGGGAAAATAGAGAAGGGAAAAGACTTATTGGAAGAGTAGAAAGCATGCACAAGGTCATGTAGGATTGCAGTGACCTGATAAGATCAGGGAAACTTCCAGGAGTTGAATAACCCTGGGACATAAAGTACAAGTAAGGAAGTGAGGCTGATAGAATGCTTATGGTCCTTATTAAGGAGGGTCTTCTCAGCCATAATAGGAAGGGCACATTATGAATTGTAACCCCTTAGATCAGAGAAATGATGGAAACTTTCCATCAGGAATATATCATTGGTGAATTTATATTTTTAATAGATCACTCTTCCAACAATGTAGAAGATGGACAAGACCATTAGGAGGGTTAGAGAACCACGTAAGAGGTTGCTGTAGTCTGGGCAACAGATCTTCTCTTCTGAGGTAATCCCAAATTCAAATTCTGAGATACTGGAGTTTAGGGCTTCAACGTTTGAATTTTAAGGAGATACTATTCAGCCTATAACACCATCCAAAGATAATTCTTAAAACTTTGCTGATTTTCTCTCTTACCTTGTTTATACATTAGTACAACAGTCAAATCATCCCTTTCTTATAGACCTTAAGCACTTTTTTAATCAGAATAGCCATCATGCCTAACAATTGGCTGTGTCTGGTGATTCTTACAGTATTACTGTCAACCCCCATTTTTTAATTTTACTTAATATGATGGTCACATGATTATCATTAACTTTCACAGCGCCCTGCATTGACTACTATACTGACAGCATTTTGGCCACACCACAACCGATATCTTTGTCTCTTTATTGCAAATGAATATGAATTAGCTATAGATATAAGTTGAATTTGAGAATCTGAACTGAGGACCTCTCAGGAGAAAATTAGGGATGGAGAAAATACTTGTCAGAAATTAGCTAAACCTCTTAGAGTTGGGAACAACAGTCTTAAAGTAAAGAAAGAAAAAAGGAATAAATATCAGACCCTAAGGAGCACATACATTTAAGGACCTGAAAGATGAAGCTAAGTTGGTAAAAGAATCAGCAAGATTGGTAAGAAAACAGAGGTAAAACAGTGGCAAAGAAACCAAGGGAAAGAAAAGTTCCAGTACATTTTTGAGTATTTGCTCTGCCCCAATTGAATTCCTAAACAAACTGCTTATTTTTGTAAAGATAAAGCATTCTGGATACCTGTATATATTAACTTAACATTATGCAAATATGAAATTTTATAAAGTAATGCATTACTAAAAGCTAATTTTCTCCTTAGGAGAATCTTAAAATGTTTAGTTTCCAATTAACCACTGCTTACAGAAGATAAGCCCACTAGAGCTTATGGACGTCTACATTTTCTGAATTGTACAGGTTTAGTCTTGGGCTCTTGTTTTTAATTTGCATGAATTCATTTAAAAAAAGTGGCCATTAAAATAAAGAGAAATAGCATTCAAAGCTGTATTAGTATTCCAGAGATACTTTGACAAAAATGGCTATTGAGAATCTTCTATGATGATCTTCCTGTATAAAAGTTTCATGGTATTAAAGATTTAGTTTTCCCAGTAGGCACACTACACATTTGTAACCTTGGCCAGTGATAATTTTTTAAAAAGCTAATTAAATGAAATTGCTCTTAAAATTGGTGAAACTAAAGCACATACAAGAAAAAAAGAAAGAGAATACTTGATAGTGTTTATTAAAAGAGAAACATTGTCATACTGGGGATTAATAAGGAGTTGTTTACATACAAGACTTAACTAAACAATGCAGGAAAAGTAGATTCAGTTTTTATAAAATAAACAAGATTGCTTTGAATATGAGTGTAATCAAGCAAGCAGATTTTGAGTGTAATTAAGCAACCAAGAGGATAGGTTCCTCCTCCTTAATAAAATTCATACAATTTAAGTTACTGGTAAGGAATAAACTTAATGTATTAGCTTAATGGTTTTACTTTTTTAATTAGCCAAAATTTGGCATCATGAAAAAATGGTTATTTTTAAACCTAGCTACATAAAATAATATCTTTTTAGATTACTTATTAGATCTAAAACAACATTATTCTATAATAAGATATGCTTTACTTTTTTTCAGGGTTAGGTTAATGACTTCAGTCTCAGTGTCACTATCAAAAAACTAGGATATTCAATAATTGAAAATTGAATAAATGTATAATTTAGTCAATAAGTTAATTTTATAGTTTACATTTTGAGAGTTTAAATTCAAAATGAGTGACAGATGCACTAATGAACAAGAATAAAGTAATTTGGATAAAGTCTCTTCAACTATATGTGCTGTAATTAAAACTTTGAGTTATGTATGAGGACTAAGTAATGTATAGAATTGCTGAATCACTATATTATATACCTGAAACTAATATAATACTGTATCTTAACTATATTGGAATTAAAATTTTTAAAAAGTTAATAATAAAAAGCAATCTTAAATATAAACAAAAAATATACAATCAAAACTGATGACAAATAATTTTTAATAGAGGTTATTCACCTGGAATTAAAATGTTTTTTAACCACTTGATTTTGGGGATTTGGAGAACTTATGTGATTTTACTCTTTGGGGTAAGTGTTTCAGGATAATAAAACAATTGCAGCTTACCCTCAGACTAGCTAATACAGCATTTAAGGGGTTTTAGCAATTCTCTAAATCAAGTCAAAATCAATAAAATATCTAGGGAATCCAAGATGAAATTATGGGTAACTAAGGAGGCTAAACACAAGGGGAATGAGGGATTATTTGAGTGGCTCAGTCAGTTAAGGTCTGACTTTGGCTCAGGTCATGATCTTGGGGCTCCTGGGATCAAGACATATGTTAGGCTCCATGCTAGGTGAGGAATCTGCTTGTCCCTCCCCGTCTTCCCTCCCTCGACCCATCATGTTCACTCTCTCCTTCCCTCTGTCTTCTCTCCCAAATAAATAAATAAAAATCCTCATATATAAAAAACACACAAGGGGAGTAAGTACAGAAACAGTGATAGATGAAAATTCCTAGTATAACTTGGAGGAAAAGGTCAAGCAGGCTCTGCACGAGGTGGTAGAAATGGACCAGGCAATTAGGTAGGCATGCACCATGATTTCCCTGGAAGACACTCTGACCATTGTCACTGCGGACCACTCCCATGTCTTCATCTTTGGCAACTCTGTCTCTGGTTTGGCCCCCATGGTAAGTGATACAGACAAGAAGCTTTACTGTCATCCTATGTGGCAATGGGCCTGGATACAAGATGGTAGGCCATGAGTGAGACAATATCTCCATGATGGACTATGCTCACAGCAGTTACCAGGTGCAGTCTCCTGTACCCTGTGCCATGATACCTATGACAGGGAGGACATAGCAGTCTTCACCAAGGGTCCCATGGCACACCTGCTGCATGGCATCCAAAACAGAACTACATTCCCCCACATGATAGCTTACATGGCCTACAAGAGTGCCAACCATGACAACTGTACCCTTGGCCAGCTTGACAGGCAGCCTGTCCCCAGCTAGCCCTGCTTCCCTTGGGCATCCTATTCTGAGGGTCCAGGGCCTGAGGACCCACCAACCTGTGACAGATAGCCAGCCTTCCTCTTTATACTGCCCACAGCCGGGGGACCCATACCTCAAGAGCCAGGAGGTGGGAGTCTTCATATCCTCTACAGTGTCCAGAAAGAGGACCTGGGACACCAAAGACCACTGTCTGCCTCACTCTCGTCTAGAAACTTCCAGTGGGGTCAGACCAGCTCTTGGCCTCCAGCCTCTGGTCCCTTGCTATCACCTCCTTTGGCCAATAGAGTAGATTTCTTCTGGGTAGGTGGAGAACACAGACTGCAGAAATTTTCAAAGCATCTTATTTTTCTAACAAACATATTTTCCAGACCTGGAGGCCCTGGAGCTTCCATGGAACATTCTGGATCTAACCTTTCTCCTCCCTTCCCTTCTGGAACCACCAGGCCCCACCATACTCATGTCCCTACCTTCAGAAGAGACTAAATCCTTCTCTTCAGGATGGGGTTTGCTCCTTCACTCATTCTAAGGTCTTCCAGGGTTCCCAGAAAGTGAACTCCTTAGACTGGCCATCCAACCCCAGGGTGGCAGGGCTGGGAAGAGCAGCCTATAGAGGAAGATACTTCCCAGCTCTCAATATGCATGCCCACTCCTCTCTGAAGTGACACTCTTGTTTGGAAGGGCAAAATTATTTTTATCTTTTTGGTATTGGTTAAAAGCCAACACGAAATATTTAAATAAAACTTAAAAAAAAAAACCCTTTCTGAATCTTTCTAACAATGAAAAATAAGAAAGAAAATTACAGATATAATATGGACATGGGTTTACTTATAGAAACTGGTATACTTATATAGTCCAATATTAAGAATTTACTGATATGAGCATTTGGAAATCATGGGCCCAGAGAGAAAAACAAACTCAATGACATGGATGGATCTAGAGGGTGTTATGTTAAGCAGAATAAGTCAGTCAGCAAAAAATAAATACAACATGATCTCATTCATATATGGAATTTAAGAAACAAAACCAATGAGCAAAGAGGGAAAAAAGAGAGAGAAGCAAACCAAGACATAGACTCTTAGCAATAGAGAACAAACTGATGGTTATCATTGAGGAGGAAGAGGGAGGATGGGTAAAACAGGTGATGGTACCAGGTGTTGTAGGAAATGATGAATCACTGTTGTACACTTGAAACAAATATTGCACTCTATGTTAACCAGCTGGAATTTAAATAAAAGCTTAAAAAAAGAATGAGGTCCCTGTTCATGTCTGAAGAATTTATATCATTCTAACTGCCAGAGTAGTACATCATATAGTCCTAGAGTATAGAGTTGCAGGTGAATAGCTTCTTCCTGCATTCAGTTGTGATTGGTTTTGGTAATGGAGGCAGAGCAGAGGAATCAGGGTACCAGTTAGGAGGCACACAACTTAGAAAGTAGCTGGGACACCAGCTGGGCTGAACTCCAAAGTAACTACTGGCTGGAGGTGACTACAACACTTTCAGCAGGACACAAAAACTTAAGTAAACTTAGTAAAAACCAGGATGCTTTCCTCATGGTGAGTATAGGCATATTTAAAAATAATCCCCCCTTTCAGACTCTTTTTACCAGAAAAGGATAATCCAAATATTCCGTATAAAAGAAAAACAAAACAAAATACTCTTTCTTTAAAATATTTTATATATTTATTTGTCAAAGAGAGAGAGCACAAGCAGGGGGAGAGGGAGGCAGAAGGAGAAGCAGGCTCTCCGCTGAGCAAGGAGCTCTATGTGGGGTTTGATCCTAGGGTTCTGGGACTTGAGCTGAAGGCAGAGGCTTGACGTCGCCACCGAGGCATCCCAAAACAAAACACTCTTAAGCAAAAGTATATGTAGAACTACAAAAGTCATAAACATGATTCATTATGGAATGAAAATAAAGGATTTTCCCAGCAATGTTCCATTCATTTAAGTGGATTGACCAAGTATCATGTGTATGTGTGTAGGGAGGCGGGTATAGTTAATAATCCGAGTGAAAATGGTGAGGGCTGACTTTTAAGTCTTTTTTTATTTTATCTTATCACTCATTTTTGATAATATACTCCCCAGACATATAACTAGTGTTTAAATGTTCTAGATATATTGAGAATGCTGGTGCCCACACAGAGATTTTTCTTTAAGAATTTCTTACACTGCAAGGAACACATTTTTCAGTGTTTCACGCAGTTGTTGCTAATGTTCAACTGGTTTTTCTCCCTCTTTCTGTGTTCTCTCTCTTTTTTGTTAACCATGCGGCTTCTAGACTCAAGGAGATAATGCCTTAGGCATAGCTTCTACATATCAAAGAAACTCTGTTTATTTCTTTTGCTATATTAACAGGAATTAGTCATTCCTTACCAAGTACATTAAGTTGAGGAATTATGAAACAGCAAAAGCATGGAAAATATCTATCTATCTATCTATATATACACTTTTGTATCTGGATAATTGACCTGAATATGCTAATAAAGGGAAGACAAAGGGTTTTTGTTTTCTTGGCTGCGATGAATTAAAGTACTTAAGAAATTGCATTTATATTTAAAGATTTTAAGTTTATTTGCTTGATTTGTACAATATTTTAAGGATTGTTTCCATGGATTTAATTTTTTTTATTTCTGCATATTATGTTATTCTTTTGGCATTAGATACTCTAAAATCTATCTTTTCACAAGCTTCATCTTAAAACATATTAAAATTTAGGTACTTTTTAACTCAACACTAATAGAAATAAAATTAATAATTATAAACAATGAGTGTTATTTTCATCTCTCTGCTTCTTTGATCCAGTATGCTCATTTGCCCTATACATAGGAAGTGAAAGTTCTAAATTTAGGAAATTAAATTAACCTCTGAATCTCTAAGACTTATTAAAATAATTTTATTACTTCTTGATGTAAACAACTACATTTTAATTTTTATTTTGCGGTTTTATTTGTCTCATATTTATTTGCTACCTGTATTGTGACAGTTGGTGCATCGGCTGCTAAGTCATAAAAGATATGACCTCCTTCCTTCAGAGAAGCACAAAACCTAATGGGCTTTATGCAAATCAGATCAAAACAGAAGCAGAAGGGTCAGGAAGAATGCTATGTAGGAACCCATACTTATTTTAAGTTACAAATGGTGACCATATGCTTTTTTTTCTTAAAATCATGAATTTTTTTTTTCTTATAAAAGAAATACATGTCCAATATTGGAAAATTAGAAATTCCATTTAGGCCAAAGGTAAAAAAAATAGATTATCATTGGTCCAGTGAGAACCATTGTTACTATCATTTTAATGTATTTATGCACATAGTTTTACCAAATGCTATATTATACATATTGTTTTATAACTTTGTATCTTTCCACTTACTATATCATGACTGTTATTCCACTTGATTACTTTTTTAAAAATATCATTAAATACTACATAATATTGGAGGATGTATTTGTACCATAATATATTAAGCATCCATTATTTAAAAATTGGAATATTTCCAATTTGTTGTGATTAAAAGTAATGTCATCAAAATACTTTGGCTCCTCATAATTTATTTCCTCAGATTTCCAAGTTAGTTCCAATTTGCATCCTTTATGAATTAGTAAATATAGAATGTTGTAGAATGAGCCCCTATTGCTTGGTAGATCTGGCCTGAGGCTAGGCTTAAAAGGGAAATTTCTGGCAGAATGATACTTGTTTCAGCTTGTGATTTTCATATATGATTAATAGCTGTTTTTTAGCCTTGCTTTCTTGCCAGCTGCTCCAAGTCACTATTTCATTTATTAAAGTTTACTCAAATATGCTCTTAATTCCTCTTCTTTTACCCCTTTGCTTGAAGTTGAATTATTTGGGTTATATGGTACCTACCAAGGGCTTTTGATACTGGACCCAAAGTTAATAGGCAACCACTTAAATTGTTTTGTATCTCAATATAAAATTTATTTATAGGAGGAGAGTGACTAGTGTTAATACTTTGCTAATAATATAAAAACATAAAAAAACAATAAATGTCTAAGCAGTTTTCCACATGTAGTGGTACTTTGACATGGCTTAAGGTAACCTCAAGCAGTTAATATTTCATGCTTTTGGAAGACTACATTCTAAAATTGTGTAGACATCCATATTTTAGTTGAATCTTAAAAACCAAACTTCTCTTAAACACACACACACACACACACACACACACACACACACACACAAGTTCTCATATACTAATTAATAAAGAGAGCTTATATTTAGAGAGATGGCAGCCTACATGGTTCAGTTTGAGAGAATGCTACATAAATTTTCCCATCTGTAGATAATGACTGAAAAATGGGTTTAAATGCCCTGAGGTTCCCAGTTAGAGATCTATTATTGCAAGGATCTCTCTCTCTCTCTCTCTTACTTTCTTCTTCTTCTTCTTCTTCTTCTTCTTCTTCTTCTTCTTCTTCTTCTTCTTCTTCTTCTTCTTCTCCTCTTCCTCCTCCTTCTCCTCTTCCTCCTCCTCCCCCTCCTCCTCCTTCTTCTTCTCATTGCTATACAGAAAACTAGTGGATATAGTATACAAATGCATTGAGGAAGGGATAGAATCTGTCAAAAATTTCCTTTATAACACAAAATAGATATAAGTATGTGAGCCTTTATAACACAAAATAGATATAAGAAATCACATTTTTTTCTTTATAAGAAAAATCCAAATTCTCAGTCATCATTCCAGGAGATTCTGATTCAGTAATTCCTAACAGAGACCTGGAATCAGAATGTTGAAATGGTCTTCAAAGATTTTAGTCAATCAAGTTTGGTGGCCATTGCCTGAAACCATTTTCAACAATCAATTTAGTGAAAATTAAGTGGGATTAAATGAAAGTAACAAAAACACCTATAGCTCAGAAATATTTTTATGAGGAAGGGTCATTGAAAGGCATCATGTCTTATTTCACTCAGCATAATCTCTTCAAGGAAAGTAAATGGGAGGTGGGTAATTCAGGTAGAGAAAGGAAACAAGAGAGACTTTGGACACAGAAACAAACTGAGGAACTTGGAGGGAGGGGGTGGGGGGATGGGAGAGCCCGGTGGTGGGTACTGAGGGCACCTATTGCATGGAGCACTGGGTGTGGGGAATGGGCAATGAATCTTGGAACACTGAAAAAAATAAAAATAAAAATAAAAAAAAATAACAGACCAAAAAAAAAAAAAAAGAAAGCCATCATGTCCATTTTAACCTTTATCCTTGTTTATGTTTAAAACATTGAGCACTGGATGTTATACGCAAATAATGAATCATGGAACATTACATCAAAAATTAGTGATGTACTATATGATGACTAACATAACATAACAAAAAATAATTTCTAACATTTTTTTAAGGATTTTATTCATTTATTTGACAGAGAGAAACACAGCTAGAGAGGGAACACAAGCAGAGGGAGTGAGAGAGGGAGGAGCAGGCTTCCCGCGAAGCAGGGAGCCCGATGTGGGGCTTGATCCTGGGTCTCCAGGATCATGACCTGAGCCGAAAGCAGTTGCTTAACCAACTGAGCCACCCAGGTGCCCCAATTTCTAACATTTTATAACATTCTCATGATCAACAATGTTCTCATGATCACCAGGTTTTAGAGCTCAGGACGATCATAATAAGGATTTTGCCTCATGTCCTCATTTTTCCAGTGAGACAGAATGAGTGACTCGGTCAGCATTATACTCTAGAAAGCCACGGATTTGAAACTGTAGTATGATTTCCTGATTCCATCCAACTGGTATTCTTTACACTTGATCACAGCTTCTCACCACAATACCCTCTTTCGATATATCCAGAATCATTTTGTTGATTATCTGACATGTACTTAAAATTGTGCATATAATTAAAAAACAATGCCTTAGCTCTTATTTAATGTGTTATTTTTCTATTTTTTAGTGGAAAGGATTTTAATAAAATACTAAGGTTTTAGGTCTTAGATTGGCAGTGAATCTGAACTAACATCAATTGCTCTGCAATTTAATTAAAATGTGAAGGAGAAAAGACTTGTTTGAATGCCTTAACATTTGATGTTTTGCAATTATGGAAATTATGACGAATTTCTATAATAGACATTCTGCAAATTGTGTGCTAAACCTTGGATTTTCTCATAAGAACACTTAGCTTTGTGATATGCACAATTATATTCAAACTACTGAGGAAAACACTGGCAGTCAGGGCTTCTAAAGCAGTATAAACAATGCCATTCTAGCAGCAGACTGAGTGTCAGAAAATTCATTTTCTGCATTAAGAATATGGACAATGGAAGAATCTACAAAATGGTAATTAATATCAAAATTTAAAACATGAGACATACAGATTCTCTTTAAATGTAGCACTTCCAAATATAATGTTCCATCTTGCTTTGATAGAAAGACTAATTTTAATAGCAAGAAATGCTTCTTTCAGCTTTATTAAGGTAAGATTGACAAATAAAAATTGTATATATTTTAGGTGTATCACTTGATGTTTTGGTTTACATACACCTTGTGAAGTGATCACCATAATCAAGCTAATTAATGTATCTATCACCTCACATAGTTACTTTTGTTTTTTTTTCTTTGTGTTCTGTGTGCATGTGTGTGGTGAGAGCTCTTAAGATCTATCCTTTTTCCTTTTAAGATTTTATTTATTTATTTGAGAGAGAGAGGGAGAGGGAGAGAAAGAATCTGAAGCATTTTCTACTCTAAGGAGCCCAATGTGGGTCTCAATCCTACAGCCATTAGAACATGACCTGAGCTGAAACCAAGAGTCAGATGCCTAAATGACTGAGCCAACCAGACATTCTGAGATCTATCCTTGTAACACATTTTAAGTATACAAATTCTGAGGAATAAATTTTTAATACAGTGCAACTACAGGTGCAGGAATACTTGTCACACTAAGACCACAGAACAAAGAATCTAGCTATCTAGGACTAAACCAATCAGTGGCAAATATTACCCATGTAGATGGAACACAGATGTTCACTGGTGATAGGGCTTCTCTAGGAAGTAGAGTCCTCATATGAGTATCAATCATCTGTTGCAGAGAATTCCTTACCATGTTTTTCATAGTAACCATGAAGAGTATTTCTTTCCAGATGTCATGCTGCCTATTTACAGGTTTCCCAATTAGAATGTTACCTTCTCTTGCATGTTGCAGAGTTAACAGTATTTGTATGACTCTAGTTTAGATCATAGACCTTTAACTACGAACTTAGTTTAGATCATAGACATATGTAACTATAAACTCAGCCATGAATTTATAAGATTTTGGCCTAGTTCTTGAAGATTAATTCAAATGCATTATAGATAGCAGGGATTAAAACACAGGTATCGTCCATTTATCCCATAAATAACTATGTATTGTCTTTCATATGCCAGACACTATTTTTAAGAGTTGAGTTTATAGGTCTGATTCTGCTTTTTGTTTATTTATTCATTTGCTTAATTTTTTCAGATTCTACATATAAGTGAAATCATATGGTATTTGTCTTTCTCTGTCTGGCTTATTTCACTTAGCATAATGCTCTCTAGGTCCATCCATGTTGCCACAAATGGCAAGATTTCATCCTTTTTATGGCTGAATAACATTCCATAGTTTGTTGTGTGATATACACACATATCTCACATCTTCTTTATCTATTCATCCATCTGTGGATACTTGAGCTGCTTCTGTATCTTGGCTACTGTAAACAATGCTGCAATACACATATGGGTGTATGTATCGTTTTTTTTTATTTTAATTTCAAATTTTTTTCAGTGTTCCAAGATTCATTGCCCATTCCCCACACCCAGTGCAATAGGTGTCCTCAGTACCCAACACCAGGCTCTCCCATCCCCCCACCCCCGCCCTCCGAGTCCCTCAGTTTGTTTCTGTGTCCAAAGTCTCTCTTGTTTCCTTTCTCTCCCTGAATTACCCTACTTTCCATTTACTTTCCTTCTCCTACTGTCTTTTATATTACCCCTCATGCACCGCAAGTAAGTGAAACCATGTGATACTTGACTTTCTCTACTTGGCTTAATTCACTCAGCATAATCTCTTCCAGTCCAGTCCATTCAGTGGGTTTTTTTGTTTGTTTTGTTTTCTGTTTCTGTTTTTAGTAAATATCCAGTAGCTGAATTATTGGATCATATTGTATTTATATTTTTAATTTTTTGGAGGAAGCTCCATACTATTTCTATAGTGGCTGTACCAATTTACATTCCCACCAATAGTACACAAGGGTTTCCAGAGGGGAGGGATGTAGAGGTTAGACAAAATGGGTAAGGGGAGGGCAGTGGGATATATTGTCTTCCAGTTACGGAATGAATTAGACATAGGAATAAAAGGTACAGCACAAGGAATATAGTCAATGGTGACAAACAGTAGCTGTACAGCAGGGATCTGAGTATAACACGTGAAGTGTTTGAATCAGTATGTTTTTGCCTGAAACTAAGGTAACATCATGTGTCAGTTATTCTCAAATAACAACATTAAAAATAAATAAAAAAGAATGCTTGATTAAAAAAAGGAGTTCAGATTATAGTATTGAAAAATCAAATACTGTTTGCCCTCAGGGAGCTTACATTCTAGTTGGGAGACACTATATAATAAGTAAATATATAACATATGAAGTGGTAATGAATGAATAAGGAGAAATGAAGCAAAGAACGTGATAGGAAAGGTCAGGATGGTGGTGAAGCTTTAGTTTATGTAGTAGCCAAGGAAGTGTCACTCCTTAGGTGACATTTGAATAGAAATCAGAAGTGTTAAAGGAGAAAGTTAGGCAGATACCTGGAGAGTGGTTTGCCAGAGGGAATGGGAGGAGCAAAGTCTCTGAGATAAGCAAGTGCCTGCAACAGCAAGGAGAACAGTGGTGTGTGTAGTAAAATTAACAAGGTTAAAAGAGGTAGGAGAAGTTGGTATAATTAGGGTTCAGATCATCTGGAGTCCTTAATACATTGAAAGGATATTGGGATTTTTTTTTTTTTCTGAAGGAATGCTGGAATGTGATAGAAAATTGTTGATTAGAGAAATGTATGATATGACTTAATATTTTCAGTGAGACCATTATCTTTCTGAGTGAGGAATAAACTATATGAAATCAAGTGTGGAAGCAGGGAAACTAGTTAAAAATAATTGCAATAATCAAGGAAAAATTTGGTGATGGTGAAACAAATAAGAACTTGTCAGAATTTGTAAGTAACTTGAAAATGGTGATACCAAGGTATTTTGAAGACCAGATATGGAATTGTAGAGAAAAAGAGTAATCAAGAATGACTCCAGGATTTTTTTCACCAAAAACTTAGAAAGATAAAGTTGTCATTTAATGGAACAGAGAAGAGAGAGAAGAGTTTTGTTTTGTTTTATTTTGTTTCGTTTTGGAAGATAATGAAGATCAAGGGTTCTATTTTGACATTTTAAGATTGAGGTGTCCATTAGCTATCCAAATGAAAACATTAAGAAGGCAGTTATACATGTATGTTGGGATTTCAGGGGAAGTATTTGCATTTGGAGTATAGCTTTTGCATTCTTGAGAATATAAACATAATGCTTAGTCATGAGATTGGATGAGATTATTTTGGGAGTGAAGAGAAGGGAACTGAGTATTATTAAATTGCAGCACTGCCTTGCTTAGGCATATGAAAGATGAAGGGGAACTAGCAAAGGAGACAGAGAAGGAGTGGCCCTTGAGATAGGAGAAAAACAAGACTCAGTTGGTGTCCCAAGTTTTGAGTGGGCCAAATATTTCATGAAACACAAACTGATTAGCTGATTCAAATTTTGCAAATGAGCTAATAATATGAATATTTATAGCTTTCCAGAAGCTAGAGAATTTTTATGATTTAGAATCTTGGTATTAGATCTGGCTGTCTCTATACATGAAGAAATTTCCTCAAAAATAAAACTACGTTTATAAAATGTTCATGTCTTCCAGAGAAGATATTACGTGGCTGTGTCTTACAATCTTTGTAAATGGGGATGTTTGCAGAGGCTCTGTTGCCCCATTTTTAAAATGATATAAAGTCTTTCCTTCGCTATTATGACCATAATATTATACTTACTTTGTGTGAAATCATTGTTTTAAGTAATTTATGTTAAATATTAGCAAGAACCTTATGTACTATTACGTACTATTTCAGTCAACTGAAAATTGTTATATTCAGAATTCAGATACCAGAAGTCTTCCCAATAGGAGCATTCATCTCTAATCACTACACTAAACTGCCCCATTCTAAATGCAGTCTCACCTTCTGGACTCAGAATAGTCGAAATATTCATACTGGAAAAATTTGGATTTCTCTTGAATCTATGTTAGGTTCTTCACTTGAAGCTTTTTCTCCAGCCATTTAAGTTTCTGTCTTTGTGCTTGATGCAGTGCTATGGTGAATCTAGAAAGGCTTTCTTTTGCCTTCCAGATTGTCTTTGTTTCTCACTTCAGCTCCCTGTGTTACAAATGCCACACGGTTCATGTGCTTATCTGTTCCTCATTTATATCCATCTCAGTAAAGAGGGATGGCAGTAAACATCCTTTTAATGCCAGTGCATTGGGGAATTTCCCAGAATTTTTTTCAAGATGTTGTCCTTCCATGTGATATTCAGTATCAGTAGGTCATAATTTCAATAAAATTTCTCAGGGCACATGTAACTGTGGAAGGTTAAATTCACAAATTTATAAATGCTTAGAGGATTTTATCATTTAAAATTTCAAGATCTGAAGTAATGGATTTCTCATTGCAGACTGATAGAAAAAGATATTACTGACATGTCCAAGACTTTTCTCATCCTAGCATTAGAGGCTCTGAATGAGGACAGCCATACCTCTTACTCTCTTATGAATAATATAGGGAATAGGCAATATTGTATGGTTAATCCCATGCAGTGATCTTAAAGCAGGTAACATTTTGGAATTACTTTGCAAAAATATGATATAAATAAACGTAAATCATATGACTTAATTTGGGAGTCCTTCAGCAAAAAAATAGAATTCGAAATTTTATTACCTTTATGCAATTCCATAATTAAATCTGAGAACTTCTTAACTAGTGGATATCTGTATGAGGAGAAAAGTGGTAATCTACATGTTCTGGAGTATATTAGGTGTTTGAAAGGACCAACAAATCTCCTATTTTTATACCTCTGCACAGATTCTGAATCCACTGACAAATATGCATAGAAGACGGGCAAACAAACCTTTCTAATTAGTGATTGAAGTGGGAATGTAGAATAGGATTAGGAATCTGGAGTCATGACTTTGCTAGTACTCCTGTGTACCTATTGATTCCAGCTTTCCATTAAGACTTTGAGAGAGTTTATTCTGATCAAGTTTGGAGTTCAGGGAATGAAAAAGAGACAGGAATTTATTAAGAAATGATTTTATATATATATTCACACATGACCACCTGAGAAATATGAAACAGACTTCTCTGAGAGGTCAACTGAGTAAGAGATGGGACAAAATAAAGAGTGTAGATTTACATAGAAACATGAACTGGGGAAATAATGATTCTTCCTACCACGAAAATTCGTTATTTTAATTTGTCTAGCAAAAACACACAAGCATAATATTTTTAAGGCTTTCTGAAATGATGAATATCCATTCCTACTGTTATAGTTCAGCAATGGTCTATTTTGTGTCCACTTGGCTAAGCTATGGCACCCAGATATTTGTCGAGATGTTGCTGTGAAGACGTTTTTTAGGTGTGAGAATCAGTAGACTTTGGATAAGTCAGCTCATCCTTTATAACGTGGATGGACTTCATTCAATCAGATAAGGCTTGATGAGAAATGACGGAGGTCCTTCCAGAACAAAGAGATTCAGCTACCAGACTGGTCTCTTATTTAAGACTGAAACATTGACTCTTCTCTGTTCTTCAGTCTGCTGGTAGCCCTGCAAGTTTTGCCTTTGAAGTCCTCACAATTTCCTGAGTGAAAACCTTAAGATGTATTTATCTATTCTATCTGTCTCTCAATGTCTGTTCATCCATCCATCCATCCATCCATCCATCCATCCATCCATCCATCCATCCGTCTATCCATCTCATGACTGTTTCTCTGGAGAATCTTGACTGAAAGAGTTTCATAAGGATTGTTCCCACCCCAGATTTTAGGATACTTATATACATCTAGAATCTAACTCTATCTTCTCTAGTATATTATAAACTTTTTGAGGACTGGAAACTTTTAAAATTTGTATCCTTTGTAAAGTTTAGCTATTTGTGATTATTTAAGTTTGATGTTTTTACTCTTTGAAATTTTATATTGAATATTATAGAATAAATATCTAATAGGAAATGTTTGATTAACTGTGGTACGTAAAATTAGCACATGAAGTAGTAGGACCTTCAGTTCATAATACTCAGTTGAGCAATACATGGGGATGGAGCTGTGTCTAGGCTCCAGAGTCAATTATTGGTAATTGGTAATTTTGATAATTGTTTACAAAAACTCTTTCAGATATAGAATATTCCATAGATCTGAGGAATGCACCATTACCTGATGTACAGAAAATACACTACTTTTTTCATTACATATGACTTACATTTTTTCCCCATTAGTCCCTACATTTTACTACCTTTACTTCCCACTTTTACCATTTGACCCCAGCTCGTATCTGAATTTCATATATCCTTCAGGGTTCAGGCTAAATACAATTTTTGCCATAAAGTCTTCCTAAGGTTTCCTCTATTGTTTCCTTTTCTCTTTAACTGTACCTTTCCTAAGTTTTATTAATTTCTAATTTTTATTTCATATATAGTATATTCATAACAGGCAGGATCCATTTCCATCTTTGTAAACCCAGAACAACATAGAAGTAACTTAAACACTGAAAAATATTTGTTAAAAGTTAATTGATGAGTACACATGGTGTTATGTTCTTTTGGCAATTTACATTTAGAGATAAAACTAAGGCCTCAAAAGTTTGGTAACTGAACCCAGGATTCATGTCTACTTTTTAAATATCTCTCAGTGTTTTTCTGGGTGAATTCAATGGTTTATCCTGACATATCATCTTTGTTCCTTATCTCTTTTTCTATTTGAGAAATAGAATAATACCAAGATTTCACTTACCGTTTTGTGATAGTATCAAGAATCAGTGCTTTTACATGTCCATAGCCTTAGTATTTAATGTAATCTAAAACATTATTTGGCCCAACATGCTGTTTTGGCCAAGGGAATAGCTAGTTTAGGGAGAGATTAATGCCAGGATGTGAAGACCAGGTCAGGATCAACCAAACTTCATGGTGAAATTATGCACCTATATTAATTACTTAGGCAGGTCTGCATTTTGTGTGAAGATTCTTCCATTAGTAGAAAGACAATTATATTGAATTAACTAGTTCTATTAAATGTGAGACACATGCATAATTGCAAGTCTAACCATGTAGTAAGAAGACTGGGACACACGCTTTCATCAACTATGTTTTGATTTGATTGAGTTAGAAATCATGAGACTCACTTCTTCACCTTTATTCACTCATGCTCTTTTCTCAGCTAACTTGCAAGAAAACAGTGTCATAATGTACATTGGATCTCAAATGTTAAATGCACTGTTCCTTATTGCAAAATCCTTATACTAGAAGCTATTGTACTTGTTATCCTGAGTGAATGGACATTCCATTTCATGTTTCTTTTGCTTATTTCTTATGCAGATAGTCATAACTTCTAAATAAGAACATGAAGAACAATAACAGAATTTGATCATTTTCTGGCATAATACAAATGAGTAAACGAAATGGGATTTTTTGATTACATATAAAACAGCACAAACTTTAATGACCTTCTTATCTCAGGGAAGCACTTATTAAGGATTAACAGTTTAAAAGAGCTTGGAAGTATTAGCATCTGCAAAAGGTTTAGGAAGGTTGGATTATCAAGACACATGCTCTGTATCTTTCTCTTCTTGGTCCTAGATTGAAGGAATAATTATGGGTAGAAAAATTTTTCTATTTCCCCCGAGACTTCCTGCTCAGAGAGTTTACTCTTTAGAAATCATAACTCTTTAAATGGAGATTAACACTTTATCAGCAGGTACTCTAAAAAATGATCCTGTCAGCTGCTAAGCAGGATTCACAGCTGCTTGCTAAATCCTACCCCTATACATGTTAGTTCCCTCTGAAGTGCAGCCTTTAATGCCCTATTAGTTAGGAACACTGTGGCCAGGTATAGTATTCCTTTAGCAACCAATGCTGGATCTTTGCCAAGCCATAATCCTAGCAGTTCTGTGAGCCTCATCCTTTACCTTAATCAGTTTCTACTATTTGATTCTATACAAAAGTACAAAATAATTCTGTCATATAATGTTATTAAATACTCTTTTGGAGATCCACTGTAGAATGAATATATGGCTTCCTTCTATTTGCATATACTATTAAAACCAGAGACCATGTCATTAACACAAGTTACACTGCTAGATTCTGAATGGTTAAGTTGAAGGGGTTTTTAGATAAATCACAATTTATTCCAAAGAAAAGACATCAGGCCTGAGAAACAGGAGGTCAGAATAGGGTTAAGGATAACTGTTGTAAAGCAGTCCAAGGATTTTCCACAAAACTCAGGGAGAAAGTACACCAGTAATATTTTATATGAGGGCCCAGTGGCCCACCTAAATGCATGTCCAATCCATTAATGTTACTAAATAAGATGATTAAGCATCTACAGAATAAATACACTTTATTATTATGTACTATGAGATATGTTTTGTTGCAGTATGACAGCTTGAATTATGAATAGAACATCAGCAAGTTGGCGGCTATGGAATACATAGAGCTTACCTGGTTGCAAAAGTACCTTCAGCCTCTATTCCACAGCACAATTTGGTTCTGTGACATTCCATATTAAGTTGGAAAAAAATGAATTTTAGTCATCTTTCTCTCTAAATTACTCTGGCAACCTCATGGCAATCAAGACTATTTCAGGAGGGGATCACGATGCAAGTGTTTTTGTGTTGAAGGACTTCATGTCTTCACATCCGTGCAAAACAATGACACACGGTAGAGGCAAAATATATGGAGAGACTACTGAATATCACATATTACATTCTAATATGGACAAATTATTCATAGTAGTTTATCTATTTTGCTTAACCCCTATATAAAGCACATCTCATACTCAACTATATATTGTCTAGGGCTTTGTTAGATTTTCAAATAACTATTAATATGTATATGCCTTTCCCAAATTGCAATATTCTTCATCCAAAATAGATAAGATAATGGTGTTTAGAGATACAAACTTGCAGTAAGTATTTACTACTATAAGTAGCAAATAAGCCATAGAGATTTAATGCACAGGATAAATGGATATAGACAGTAATGTACCATAATTATATAATACGATAAATATTGCTACAATGGCAATCAGATCACAGTATATAAATGTATCAAAGTAGCTTTATGTATACTGTATGCTGTACACCTTAAAATTACATAATGTTATGTGTCAAATTTATTCAACAAATAAATAAAAACAAAAAAACGAAATACATAAAAGAAGGTTTCCTTTCTAGTCTATATTCCTTCTCTATTCTATTTCCTCCTATTCTAGTCATGTAAATTTCAATTATAAATACTCTGCCTAGAAGTCAAGACTTGATGCAACTTTCCTATTAACAAGTTGACTCCTGTCTGTTTATTTATTATTATCCTTACCTTTTTTCATTCATTTGTCAAACTTCCAATTATACTTCCATTTCTTTTTTTTTTTTTAAAGATTTTATTTATTTGACAGAGAGAAACACAGCCAGAGAGGGAACAC
This sequence comes from Spilogale gracilis, assembly GCA_004023965.1. Taxonomy (NCBI): domain Eukaryota; kingdom Metazoa; phylum Chordata; class Mammalia; order Carnivora; family Mephitidae; genus Spilogale; species Spilogale gracilis. The sequence goes on from PITA01001417.1 coordinate 41,381, forward strand.
AAGCAAGGGGAGTGAGAGAGGGAGAAGCAGGCTTCCTGCCTAGCAGGGAGCCGGATGTGAGACTCGATCCTGGGTCTCTGGGATCATGACCTGAGCCGAAGGCAGTCGTTTAACCAACTGAGCCACCCTGGCTCCCCTATACTTCCATTTCTTATACTAAATATGTCCATCCAGGTAAACTGGCCCGTTGCTGGCATTATATCTGGAGTGAGCAACCAATCTGTCCCACCAGAAGTAACTCATATAATACCTCATATTTTTCAATTTACTCTTTTTTCTCTCTTAATATCAAAGTTATACGTGCACATGCATATAATCACTTTCCTTAATAGCATTGATAATTACTGAATTCTTATTCATTAATTTTATTAAACCAAGTTTAATGCTTATAATATGGCAGGTATTTTGTCAGGATACAAAGGTAGATAATACCTATTCACTTTCTCAAAGGTTCTCTCATAACCATGCAATTTCCTTTTACAATTATTTGCTGATAATGGGTACAGCCTGTGCCCTAATCCTGGCACTCATCAGTCTCCACTACGACCACCATTATATATTGTTGTTATGGATGTTGATTTGGGATTCAGCCTGTGATGACTCAGTCTCTTTATCATCTGCTTATTTACCTCTCTGATGTTGGGAGAATTATTTCACTTCTGTATTACCCAATAAATGTGATTTTAAAATAAAGACTATAGCAATACTTATTTCACAGGGTTACAAGTAAGGCTTTAAGGATGGGATATATGCAAAACTCAACATAGTGCTTGGCATGTTATACCCATTTAATAGGGGTGTGTGCATATGTGTGATTGCTTTGAAACATTTGAAGACAGTGAATCCACATAATTGTAATTAATTTTTTGGACAAAAGACAATATAGGTCTTTTAGATACCTGGTGAGCATTTGCATCTTATTTGTACTTATTTGTGACTTTTTTTAAACTTCAGTTCCATGTAATATCACAAAATTAATGTAATTGTTAACATTAAGATAATTTGCTTTATCTTAAGACTATATCCCATGTATTATAAAATCTTGAGTAAAATTTACAAAACCACACTGCAAAGCAGTTATTACTAGGAATTTTGGATTTTATTTATATGACTCCAGTAAACAATTAAAGAGTAGGGTTAAGATAATGGTATATTCTTTTATTTGAAATAACTGGGTTTAAGAACTATTTACTTATGGAAACTTTATAATGTAAACAATTTAAACATTTGAAGAAAACATGTAAAATAGTGACTTTACTGTTATAGGTTATTACCCTTCTTTTTATCTTTCAGGAATACACAATAGATATAATTTTTGCCCAAACCTGGTTTGATAGTCGTTTAAAATTCAACAGTACCATGAAAGTGCTTATGCTTAACAGTAATATGGTGGGGAAAATTTGGATTCCTGACACATTCTTTAGAAACTCAAGAAAATCTGATGCGCATTGGATAACAACTCCTAATCGTCTGCTTCGCATTTGGAATGATGGACGAGTTCTATATACTCTAAGGTAATAGCACTGAAAAAAATGTAGTTGCTCTAATTTATTTTCCAAACTAATACTTGATCAACTTGCAAATTTTCCTTTTTCAGTTTTACAAAGAAAGACATATGGAATTCCTTTTATACACTAAAATCTAAATGGTGCAATATTTTGGTGCAACCTTTCTTTTTGAAGCTCAGAGTAACTGGTATATGAAGAGGCCTAACAGCAAAAGAAACAAAACAAAACAAAACAAAACAAAACAAAACAAAACAAAACCCTCTTGATATCCCTCTCCTCTGAAACATAAGAAGGGATAGTGTGACCATTATGTGTTTTAACCCAAAATGCAAATGGTGGGCTGAGATTTTCTCTAGGAGCCAATCTTGCAATAAAATTCAATAATGTAGTAAAACATTCTTAAAAAGGATTAAATGAAGATTCATGTTTATTTAATTTATTGTTTGAAAATATCTTAACATATCTTATCCAGTATCATCCTGATCTTATTAAGAATCATCCTTAATGGAAAGAAGTTCATGAAAATTTAAGAGAAAACAATCACCATGCTTTACCATGTATACTCCATTAATTGCATATGTGTGTTTGTTATGATCCTGAAGTATAAATTTTTAACTGAAACAATAATTATCCTGAAATGTATTTAGTGACAGCTTAGTTGGCTGGAGAGGAAAATGTTAGAGTTTTCATACTTACTTGTGAATGCTATAATAGTATCACTTAAAATTTTAAGACATTACAATTATTGGATGTGAGGGAGATCACATCTGCCACCCCATTGATCGCCAGGGTTGGTTTGGCTCATCCGGCTGGCTAGGCAGGTGTCCCCTTCCTCCCTCACCATTCCATGTGCCCCTTCCCGAAGCTGTGCACTTGGTTGAACAGGACGACCTTTTCCAATAGAGGAGAAGACCGTTCTTCGGTCAAGGGTATATGAGTAGCTGCACTCCCCAGCTAGAACGCCCAAACAAGCTCTCAAGACATTAGAATTATTATTTTCTAATATATCGTAGTCTGTTAATTGTAAGTCAAAATAATTCTTGAAAATTAGACAAAGGATTTTTAATGCTTGAAATCATTTCTCAATATTTATTTTTTCATTTAATAGATTGACAATTAATGCAGAATGTTACCTTCAGCTTCATAACTTTCCCATGGATGAACATTCCTGTCCACTGGAATTTTCAAGCTGTAAGTAACAAAATATGTGATAATTTTATAGAATTTTAGCCTCAGACTCTGTTTGTTTAAAGGTGTGAAATAAAATGAGATAAAATATAATTTTCAGAAGTGTGGATTATGTTCATCTCTCAAGTAAAATAATTACAAATGAAGTATTTGCCTTACTTTTAAATTAAAAGTGACAATAAATGCATAGTATATGTATATTTTTAATTATACCATTCCTTACAAATTTGGGATTTATCCAAGTGTCTCTTTCTTATTTTGATTAAAGTAGTCCTGAAGATAGGTTTGTGTTCAAATGTTTTAACACTGTCATGAATAAAATATTGATTCAAATTTTATTCATCTCCCTGAGGCAAGATTTATCTTTATTACATTGGATTTTAAAATATGTTTCAAAGATTGGTTTGGTGAATAATATTTACTACATGAATAGCAAGTCTTTAATGAATTGGAAAAAACAAAGTAGAAATAAGCTTATTTTATTCAAAAGAAAGATTGAAACATAGAGAAATGATTAGAGGTAGGTAATTTGAATATAAAAAGTATTTTGTTCCATGAAAACAATTGTCTTTCTATATGAATATCAATTTTATTTCATATTTAATAACATGTTTACTTATATTTTTATAAAAATATTTTTCTAGCTAATATATAGTTACTCATGTCTTAAAAACATGTAAAATGAGTTTAAAAAGTATTATCGCCTATATCCACAAATTGTCTGTTATTTTCCTTCTATTGAAGCTTGACTTTTTCATATATCACATTTCACTGTGATATGTGAATAAAAATTCACAAGTATTATCCTGGCTTCTTCCCTTACAAAATTCCCAAATATCTCTTGTTGCTTTTATTATTAATGATTTTCCTGACTTTTCTTAAAGATTTTTGTCTCATTAAAATGCCCTTTTAAATTTATATTCTATCCCACTGCTTTAATCTTCTAACATTAACTTCTCAATGAATAAAAAAGCCAGATCATAACAAAGATTGATTAATCCAGCACTCAAGGAATAGTTGAAAGGCAAATATTTGAAAATGTAGCAATTATTGTGCTTGCCTTCTAGGCACCATGACTAAATTCTTAGTATGATATTTCTTTGGTTTTGATTGTCATTGCTAGAAATTAATAATCGATCCCTGTGAATGCAATTGGTTATCACTGACATAAACATAAATCATAGCTAACTTTTCAGGTATTCTACATGATTCCAGCAGAGAATTAAGGTTTCTATACCTAATATTTCACAACAAATATACTCAAAAGATGTCAATACATCCTCATTTTAAAAGTCAATATCATGAAAATTAGAATAGTTAAGTAACGAGCTCACTGTTTTTATATATGCCCACACTCCTATATACTATGCCTATATTCTATTGCACTGATAATGATAATTTAAAAAAATACAAAATATGGAAAAGCAGGATGGTTAGAGCCCCATAGAACAAGAAAGAAGACATGAAAAAAGAAAAGAGGGAACAGATTTTTAATAAGTTAGTGGAGAGATGAGCTATTTCATTGAATGGCTGATGAGGAGATCCTGGTCTAAAGTGATATAATGTCTTGGAAATCTTTTAGGTTGATAGTGAATTCTGTCCCTATAATTAGTAGATCAATTTTTCTGTTGAAAACAATTTAAAACTTTGTTATTAAAAATATTCTCAAAAACATGTAAGTGAAACCCACTGACTTTGACAGTCTTGTGGTTTAGATTTCTAATAGAACATGATTGCTACACATAGCAGGGTTACAAAGGCTGGACAGTTAGGGTAACATGAAGAAGCACCCCTTCCCATACACACACACACACACAGACACACACACACAGACACACAGACACACACACATACACATACACCCACTAACATCTAAAAGAAAAGTTGACTCTGCAATCAGCAAACTAGGGTGAAGTAACACACTAAAAGGATATAATTTCAAACCCCATTCACATGAATTTACAGCACAAGTTTCCTTCACCTGATTACTCTGAAAAGTCCTTGTGGATTTTTCTGACATGTGGTGGGAAAAATAAATTTTTTTAAGAGAATGCACCTACATGTTAAGCAACTTCTAAGATGAAAAGACATTTTCAACACAAATAACTAACAGTGATCTAGTATTCAGGACCTATAACTAATTCAGACCAAAGAGAGAGAGAGAGAGAGAACACACAGTAAAGACATAGATGATTCAACAAGCAATTCTCCAAAGAAGAAACCTAAAAATCTAATAAACATATGAAAAAATTACTCGATTTCATTCATAATCAGGAAAATGTGAAATAAAATATGCTTACAAACCGGTAAAAATAGACGGTCCATATACAATTAAATGATAATATGGACTCAAGTATACTTTCATATTCTAGCTGGTGAGAGAATTTATTGGTATACTCTTTAACAAAAGAAGGTTGGGACTGTCTCCTAAAGTAGAAACTTTATGCAATCCACAACCCCAGCTATTCCATATCTAGATATATATGCCAGAGAAACTCGTACATATGTATTTTGTGAAACATGTAGAGTCATGTTACTAGTAGCAATGTTAGTATTGACTGACAAGAAACATTATAGGTATCTACAACAGTAAAATGGATAAATTTCAGTATGTCTTTACAATGAAACAAATTTACTAAAAGCTACATGTACTAGCATGGATGACTATTACAAATATCATATCAAAATAAGTAAAATGTAAAATAACGCATCTAGTATGTCAATAATCAAGTAGAATTAAAAAAGAACATAAAAGAAGCTGTTTCAGAAATGCATATCTGAAAATCAATGTAAAAAAACACAAGGGAAGGATTTCACAAAAATCAAGTTTGTGATTACCTCGATTTATGAGAGGGAATACTCTTTTGGGGAGGACACATGAAGACATTAGCATGATTCTATTTTTTAAAGTGGAGCTACATGGATTATCATTATTTAATCATTATATGTTTATTTTTAAACTATGTTTATGCCATGTTTTGTGTCATGTTTTCTATATTTGACATACCTATACTATCTAAATGAATTTCAAACTACTTGTCTTGGAATGATGTTGATATTGAAACAGATTTGATGTTGATATTGAAACAGATTTGAATTTTGCTAATCTATATATTTTTATTTTCATTTTTATCTAGATGGGTACCCTAAAAATGAAATTGAGTATAAGTGGAAAAAACCTTCTGTAGAAGTGGCCGACCCTAAATACTGGCGGTTATATCAGTTTGCATTTGTTGGGTTACGGAACTCAACTGAAATTTCTCACACAATCTCTGGTATGAAGAAAGCACCAATCAGTAAATGACTTTGTATTTAAATCTATAGGTTTGAATCTAAACTTTTATGTATTTTAATAGCGAAAATAAAACTTTTTTCTTCCAGGGGACTATATTATCATGACAATTTTTTTTGACTTGAGCAGACGAATGGGATATTTCACTATTCAAACCTACATTCCATGTATCCTGACCGTCGTTCTTTCTTGGGTGTCTTTTTGGATCAATAAAGATGCAGTACCTGCAAGAACATCACTTGGTATGATATGACGATTATGTTATAGTATCATGGGACTGTTAAAATATTTTAATGTGAAGAAAGTTTAGAGTTGAATGTATTAGAATATTCCTCTACATTAAAATCAAGCAAAACTCCAAGTACTCTAGTGCTCTATAAAATGTTGAAATGAATATATGGCAAATAAGTAGGAAATAAAATCACAAAGAATTTAAAATTTCAGAATTTTTAAAAACTTTCTTGCTAATAGAGTGTAAAGGAAACATAAATACTCAGCAGGAGTTAATAAACAAAACCCATACATATCCCTGAATCTCAACTTGATCTATTTTTTTAATCACTGTTCATCAAGATTTTATTTTTTAGCTGAATCGCTAATAGCCAGCATTTATTGACCAATGTGTGTTTAGAAGGCTTTGAAGTCTTCTGCTCTTACAATGGTGCTAATCAACAGTGAACTTTTCTAAGGGGCAAGTCACTGAAAGGGACAAGAAACTTCTGGGCTTCTGTAATATATAAAATGTGTAATTAGTATGTGAGTATTTTGAGAGTTGCCTGTACAATAACACTGATTAAAAGGGCAATTTGTAATTTTATTTGAAAAAATAGACTTTTGGTTTCTTTCTTTAGCAATCAATTGCAATAATCAAAATCATATAAGGAAATGTGTCTAATTACTGTGCATTTGTTTAAAAAAATAACTCCATTTATATGTATAGATATACCAAGACAATTTATTGATCAATTTCATTCCCCAAATCAGTGCAAGACATGAATCATACTACTGATAAATGTGCCTTAAAAAAATATAAAGTTGGGACAGCCTGTTTTCAACAATAATGAGGTGTGCATGTAGTTTTTACGATAGCTGGTGAATAACTTCATTTAATAAATACAATAAAAGACTGATCAAATGTGTATAGAACACACCCAGTTCTATACTTGAAAATGCGGTCCCCTTGGGAGTCTAAAGAGATGGTGTGCTTATAACCAGTGAATAAAATGTACTCAATACTTGAGTTTTGTTTCCCATTTAAACTATTATTATTATTTCAAATTACTTCATGTTCTAAAGTAAATAAAATTATTTCAGATCCTTTGTATGCTACCATGAGTATGATTTAAATATTACATTTTTGTTTTTAAATATTATTCTCATATTTTCCCAAAGAAAATTTGAATAGATTATTTCTACCATGATATTTGTATGAAGCCAAAAACCATGCCATAGTGTCATCAAAAGGAATAGCCAATTCTGGAGTTATGCTATTATATGAATTTCTATTTTTTAATATTAGCATATCAACTATTAAGATAAGCCATAGCCTGATCTAACTTGAAGAATATCTCTTCTAATTTTGGGCCCTATGTATTTGGAGCTCAAGACTTTTTTTTAAACAAGCGTATGCACATAAATGTATACATACATACATGTGTCATTGAAATAGAATTTCTTGAGCTTATTTATTCCACGTTGTGTTTTAGCAAACATTTACCAAATGCTTTTTTATGAAGCCCAGGCAGTGCTCTAAGTGCTTCAGTGTTAGCATTGAACAGTAGCTATAAAATCCCCATGTTCGTGGCATTTGTGTTTTAGTGGGGTGTGCAGGTAATGTACAAATATAAAGAGCATATATGTCAGAGAGGAGTAGGCTATTGAAAAGAAAGCAAAATAAATGGCAAGAGAATGACAGGATATGTGCGTAAATATGATGCCTTCTATTTTATCCTGTAGGTCAGGTTACACCTCTTTGAGGAGGTAGCAGAGACCTAGTGAAGCATGGGAGCTACCTGGTGGATATGTGGTAGAAAGGCCAGACAGGGAGAGAACCACCAGGTCCTGAAGAGGGATCTATTCCTTGCCATCATGCGTAAAGGTCAGAAAAAAGACAACTATGACTAGAACTGACTGAAAAGTAGTGAAAAATAAGATTGGAGATATGGCTAATTGTTAGATCATGTAGATTTAGTAGGTCACTTTATGGACTTTGGATTTTATTATTAATGTGACTTGTAGGATTTTGAGCAGGAAATATCAATGAATCTGCCTAATAACCTTAACATCTTTTTATCATCATGGATTCAAAGATATTTTAATAGGAAATCTACTAATTTTTAAGCTAACCACTGTGATAATTACTAAGTTAAAGAAATAAATGTCTGAAAGCTAAATTCTGCTCTAGTTTTCTTTGCTTTATGAATAGAAATGTAATAGTAATTTTTAAATTTATGATCATGATTTTTTCTTTTCATTAAAATATAATGTATTGTTTATTTCAGGGATACAGATCTGTGAATCATCAGTCTTATATAATTCATAGCACTCACCATAGCACATACCTTCCCTGATGTCCATCCCCCAGCTACTTAATAGTATTTTAATAAAGTGAAATTTAATGCAGTCATTGGTATTGAAATCAAAACACACATTGCTTTTAAGGATTTTTTTAGTACATGGGGACATAAGTGTGGAAACCAGGAATACATTTGGAAATCTACCTTTGTCTTAGTGTGACATTATGATTTAGTAAGTTATCAGAAAAAAAAATGCATTAGGTGAGGAAGAAGAAAGACTTGTTTATTCATGGAAATCATTTAGTACTTACCGTATGCCTAGCCTTTGTAGTTTTGGTTTAAAAATAATTGAAGCAAAAATTATCAGGAATGATAGAGGAAAAAGATATCTGTAATCATATTTGGATATTTTAACATCCTTTCTCATTCATTGATAGAACAAGTACATGGAAGAAAATCAATGACAATGTTGAAAATCTGAATGAAATTATCAACTACTTGACCTGATTGATATTTATAGAAGACTACTCTTAACTACAGGATATATCATATTTTCAAGTGCCTATGGAGCATTAACCCAGATCTCAATAAAATTTAAAAGACCAAAATTTTCCAGAGCTTATATTCTAATCAAAATGGAAGTAAATTAAGAATTAATATAAATAGGGTCACCTGAATGGCTTAATCAGTTGAGTATCTGACTCTTAATTTTGGCTTAGGTCACAATCTCAAGATTGTGGCACCCAGCCATTGTCAGACTTCATGCTGGGGGCAGGGAGCCTGCTTGGGATTTTCTGTATGTCCCTCTCTCTGCCTTTCTCTCTCTCTACTTCCTCTTTCCTAAACAAATTTTTAAAAAAGAATTAATATAAATAATATAGATAATAATGACCTCATCTATTTGGAAATTAAAAAATCGCCTTTTAGATAACCATTGGGTCAAAATGGAAATTAGGAAATATTTCTAAATTTTAATTAGAAGTTAACATATAAATATTTATGAGATGCAACTAAAGCATTGCTTAGAGGGGAAATTATAGCTTTACAATGTTAATATTAGAAAGGAAGATATAAAGTCTATTCTAAGTATCCACCTTAAGATCTAATAAAATAAATACCTTACATATTATGAGTACTAAGTAAGATATTGCTGTGTCAGTTTTTTAGATGAAAAATACAGAGGAGTTAAGAAACTTCCTTAAGTTCACAGAGGTAATAGAAGAGTCAGAATTTTAACTTAAATTTGCCACCATGACTCCCAATCCGTCATACCCTTGTCTTTACTTTTTTTTTTTTTCAATTCTAAGTGATGATAAAAGTAAAAAGGTGTGTAAGAGGAATTATTAGGGCATATTTCAAAGGATATATGAGGGATAAATGTGGAATTGCCTTTACTATATTAAAAAGACCCTATTTTTTTCATCATAGATATTGCCACTGTATAAATAATTGGCCAAATTAGGAAGAGTCTGGCATTATATTAAGTACTCCTGGGAGAGTACATAATTCTACTCATGAGATCATATTTGGTGGACATAGAATGAGAATTATAGCAGTTTAGGAAAGGAGACATAGGGCCTCTACAGCTGTGATTGGGGGTGTCCAGATTAGCAGTTGTAAGAATCCTAAGAAAGCCACTACTGAAACAGAAACAGAGATATACACAGACATAAGAACACAGGGCTGAGGCCCAGGGAGACACCCAGTTTTATAGGCTGACTTCTTTAAAATATGAAGATTTTCTCTGTGTTTTTTAAGTATTCTGTTGACATAATCTTTCTAGTATTTTTTTTGCTTAACTTTGTGATTAAAAAATAGTTTTAACTCAAGTTATTATGTAAGAAAACACTGTATTAGTTTGTATTAATTTTAACTGTGTGTGGTAGAAAACCTCAAATCACTGTAACTTAAATTAGGTACCTTAAAACCGCAAATCACTATAGCTTAAAAAGGTAGAAGAGTATTTGTCTTTCATGTGAGAAGCCCAGAGGTGTATAGTCAAAGGGTGATTTCAGTGTAAGGGGTTCAGGTTCTCCCTAGTTTTCTGCTGGGGTTGTGGAGGATTTTAATTCTCATGATTATATAATATTCTAAGATGGTTGTTGATGCTCTGACCATTGCATTCCAAGTGGAAAGCTAGGAGGAAGAAGGAAAGACAGGCATTTTCTGTCTCTTTAATGCCATCTTTTACTTTTATTGAAATACAGTTGACATTATATTAGTTCTAGGAGTATAATATAATGATTCAATAATCGTATACATTGCAAAATGATCACCACCATAAGTCTAGTTAACATACATAGTCACAATTTTTTTTTTAAAGATTTTATTCATTTATCTGACAGAGAGAAATACAGCTAGGGAGGGAACACAGGCAGGGGGAGTGAGAGAGGGAGAAACAGGCTTCCCGCTGAACAGGGAGCCCGATGTGGACCTCAATCCCAGGACTCCAGGATCATGATCTGAGCCAAAGGCAGAGGCTTAACATCTGAGCTACCCAGGTGTCCCCCCTCTTTTTTTCCCCTGTTTTGTTTTTTTTTTTTTTTTATACAAAATTTGTTTTCTTGTGATGAGAACTCTGGAGATCTACTCTCAGAAACTTCTAAATATATATCACAGCCTTATTAACTGTAATCACCATACTTTTTGCATTACAACCCCATGACTTATCTAGTTTACAATTGGAAATTTGAAACTTTTGACTCCCTTTTTGCATTTTTAATGCCATCTGTTGGACATTGTTTACACCCTTGACTTAATTCTCCTTGGCTAGATCTTAGCCTGTGTCCACACATAGCTGAGCAAAGTGGCAAAGCAGTTCTTCCATGCATCCTTGTGTCAGCTAAAAATTGGACAGTCTCTTGCTATGAAGAATGGGAGGATGGGTGTAGGGAATCAGCTATTCGCAGTCCACAAATTGAGATGATTAAAATTCACTGCAAATGAAAGAGCACATCGAACGTAAGGTAGCTATGGTTACTGGTCATTTCTTCTGTAAATCACGAGTAATCATATCCTTTTGTTTCCATTGTTTCTTTCTACTCCCAACACTGTGAAATCAGATGAATGAATAAAAATGGGTTGCTGCTATGTTTTATCTTATATTTTCCCCCTCCCTCCACAGGTATCACTACAGTTCTGACTATGACAACTCTGAGCACAATTGCCAGGAAGTCCTTACCTAAGGTTTCTTATGTGACTGCGATGGATCTCTTTGTTTCCGTTTGTTTCATTTTTGTTTTTGCAGCCTTGATGGAATATGGCACTTTGCATTATTTTACCAGCAACAAAAAAGTAAAGACTACTAGAGACAAAAAGCTAAAGAATAAAGATTCGGTATGTTAAAAATCTCTATTTTTATAAAATAGCAACTCACTATTAAAGATACTGTTTTGAACACTCGTGTTTTATACTTGCTTAGACTAATAGGGATTCTTGGGGTATTCTAACAAAAAAAGCCAAATCCCATTAAGATGAAACTGGAGATTTCTTTTTTTTAATTATGTTATGTTAACCACCATACAGTACAATATTAGTTTTTAATGTAGTGTTCCATGATTCATTTTTTTGCATATAATATGTGCCCTCCTTAATACTCAACACCTGGCTCACCCATCACACCACCCCTCTCCCCTCTGAAACCCTCAGTTTGTTTCTTGGAGTCCATAGTCTCTCATGGTTTGTCACCCTCTCTGATTTCTCCTTTCATTTTTCCCTTCCTTCTCCTAATGCCGTCTCCTCCATGCTATTCCTTGTGTTCTACAAATAAGTGAAACCATATGATAATTGATTTTCTCTGCTTGACTTTTTTCACTCAGCATAAGGTTTTAATGCATGTTCAGTCATTGCCCACCAGGAAAAGTATACTAATACTTCCCCTTAGAAAAGAACCTTGGATCCTCCTTGTAAAGAGTGGCTTCTTACACTGTGAATTTTCCTCAATGGTAAATTCTTTATACCTAAAAAAATTACTTAAGATCTCTCTTTGATTGTTGTTGTTGTTTGGATTTGGATATTCACAACAGGTAGCCCACAAAATTCCTTCATTTTAGAGATAAAGAACCCTCTTTAATATTAGTATTCAGCTGTGTTTGAAAGTCATAACTATAAAGTGTTTTTGGTTTGTGTGTATTTGTATGCCCTTACTCTCCCTTCCCTATCATATATCTATCTCAACATATATAACATCAAATTGATATATTAGAATTGGTTCTATTAATTCTAAGATACTTAAGTGTGAGATGATTGACTATAATTCTTATTATAATGGCCATTACAACCTTAAAATAATATCCAACACTTACTGAATATGTCAGGTGTTTTATGGGTATGATTTCATTTATGCTTCTATGAGTACAAGTTCAGTAATTTGCACAAGAACAGTCTGAGGGAGTGAAAAATCCAGCACTCATACCCAGGTCTTTTTGGTGCCAGAGCTGAAGCTTGTACTCCTTCCTTTATAATCCTGTTCTCCTAAGACTCAGAAAAGCAAACATCTGTTTTTCCAATATTGGCCAAAAAGCACTTTGTTGCTGATTCCAGCGAATGTTTTCAAAGCAGGTTTGTTCCCAACTACCTAGATAAATGAGAACTATACACAACAGCTCTGCTTGAGTGGCAAGCTTGTACCATAAAGCGTATATAATAAGGCATGAGGTTTTCCATATCATCTCCTAATTTAGTAAGTTCTAGGATGCAATGCTTTTCATTCCTCTTCCCATTTTTCATTAATTTTTTAAATAAAACTTTGACATATTTTTAAATTATATTTCATTTTTCATGTTATATTCCAAGGACCAAACCCTATGCTTATTTGCTTTTGGTTTCTCAGAGTATTCCAAGAGAGCAGAGCACATCGCTGACGGTATGCATTTGATGGCTTACATTGCAGAAGTGGCTTGTGACTTTCTTGATTTGACTTATTTTAGCTAATCTGTGAGACCTATTGTAGCTCCAGAAGGGACAAACCATCAGAGGGCAGTGATGTCAACTGGAATATTGATTTGCTAAATTTTTAGATAAAGAAAAATGCAGGTTTTCTACTGCTTTCCTTTAATCAAAGTAAAGTACCCTCTCTGGATTTTCCACTTCTTTATTTACTCATCCATAGCTATGTTCAATTGCTACTTGGGAAATTTTACTTCTGGAAATTGTGAAAAAAATCAGGAAATGTACACTCTCACATCGATTCTTTAATTTGATTCTAAGAGTATATAATGTATATACTATTATTATATTATCAAAGACACTCAACCAAATGTCTACTCTGGAACTATAGCTAATCATTTTGTCACATTTACTCAGAAAACTTAAACATTGGAGTGCAAACCTTAAAATTGTGATGCTTTAAAATTTTTCATTTACCAAATATTTATTAAGGACACCCATGTCCTACATGATATTCTAGACTAGTTATTTAGGAAAAAAATTATATTAAGCATTTAAAATTTAGCATCAAGCCCAGGAAGTAAACAGTAAACGTGAAAAAATATGGAATAAAAATTAAATCAGAGCTTTGAAAAACTAAATTTCAAGCATCCGAGGTTAAATTGATACACATAACTGACTACCTGGGTACAAAAAATATTTTCTTTAGAGCCAATATAAAGTTCTATAGCTTTTCCTTTCTGTTCAGTTATGTGACTTATGAGTTCTTTTAATACTAAATGACATTTTGATTGAAAAGCTGAGATCAGTAATCAAATCTGACTCCCTGCTTGGTTCAATGTTCAGCCATCTGCTCTTGCTCATCAAGTAAATCAAAATGCACTTTTATGAGGAATAAACATCTCTGCTTGTTGTCTCAAGTGCTCTAGTTAATAGTTGGTGGAGTCTGTTTTTTCTTCTGCAAGCCAAGTCAATCAAACAAAGCTAGACCCAGAAGTCTTGCAGTGTCTTGCTTTTACACCCCTTTTCTTCCTTTCCTCTTCTTTTTCTTTTTTTTATTATGTTAGTCACCATACAGTACATCATTACTTTTGATGTTGTGTTGCAGGATTTCATTTTTTGTGTATAACACCCTGTGCTCCATGCAATATGTACCCTTCTTAATACCTATCACTGGCCAACGCCCCCCCCCCCCCCCCCCCCCCCCCCCCGCTCTGAAATCCAGTTTGTTTCCAGAGTCCATAGTCTCTCACGGCTCATCTCTCTTTCAAATGTTTCTTTGTTGTTGTTGTTGTTCTTCTCTTTCTGTTTTTCTTCTTCCTCCTCCTTATCTTCTTTCTTCCTTTCCCCCTTCCCTCATTTCCTTCTTCTTCCTCTTCTTTTCCTTCTCTCTTTCTTCCTTCCATGTCCACACATTTTAAGCTCAAAATTCTGAGTAGTTTAAAATCTAGCATTTCCCCCTTTTGTTCTCCAGATAACTTATGGCAATATGTCAGAAAGACCTTGACTAGAATTACTGGAAGATCAACATGTCTTATTAAACAAAACCAAACTCAAATTCTTGAGGTCTGACTGCTTAACTGAGAATCCCAGAATATTCCAATTTAATTTAAAGAGATAATATTTGGATGAGTCCAAATTTAGATTTTTAGCTTCCATGAATCCTTTTAAAAAATACAAATTAAGAAAAATGCTTTTTTTACCTTACTGTATGTGGGATATATTAGGCCCTTTCCCTCTCTCTCTTTCTCCCCTCTTACCTCCCACCTTCCTTCCTTCGTTCTTTCCTTCTTTGATCCTTCTTTCCATATCTTTCTTTCCTCTTTATTTTTTATTATGACTATCTCTGACATTTTAGTTTTGTTCATATTTCTGTCCTGTCTAATACACATTATTGTGTTTTATTTATACTTGTTAAGAATATGATTCAGATGTGTTTATGTCAATATTTATTTTTTAATCTAAGAAATTAAGAATGTTGAAGCATGAAATCAAGACTCTATTAAACAGATGAAAGTCATTCAAATGTATTTGTTCTAAGCTGTATTGTCCAATGCAACAGCTATTTGCTATTTATGGCCCTAAAAGCTTGGCCTGTAACAGTTGAGTGTGCAACTGTCACATTTCATTTTCATGTGTGTGGATGGGGAGCATGACATCTTACTGCTTCCAGACACACACTCATATATTCTAAGTGATGATGAGGGTATCACTAGAACATTCCAATACCGACTTCACAAGTCCTAATCCTCCCTGGAGTGACATGAATTGATGTCTGATATTCATGTTGCTAATATTTAATACCATTGATGATATTCGTATAGGTACAAATAATAATTATATAAACACAACATAAATATACTTTGTACATAAATATTTTCTTTATTACTTAATATTTCTTTGCCATTAGTGTATCTTGGTGCTTGAAATATATTTTGTATACTTAACTCTATTACTAATATATAAATAATATAATATTTACTCTCTCTCTCAAATAATAAATAAATAAAATCTTTAAAAAAATAAAGGTAGAGGACGCCTGGGTGGCTTGGTCGGTTTTTGCTAGATTTCTGTTCAAGTCATGATCTAAGAGATTGAGCCCCAGGCTGAGCTCTGTGCTGTGCAAGGAATCTGCTTGAGCCTCTCTCTCTTTCTCTGTGTTCCCCTGCCCCTAGCATTCCTTCAAATAATAAATAAATAAACCTTTAATATATAAATAATGTAGTATATAATATGTAACCAGACAAACATGTATTTAATAGTGAGAATGGGATCAGTTTCTCATATGTTAAATTCAGCTTTCTTCTTAGTGACTTTTTTAAAGAAAAACAAAATGGTCTGTTCTCAAAACTATATTATTTAAAGTCAAAGAAAATCCTACTCAGTTGGGTAGTTTCTTTTTATATTACTTAAACTGATTTATTTCTTATTTTTTCAATGCTTGCTACTTTGGGGGGCAACAGGAGTTTTACTTGAGAAATGATGAGATGGGTAAAATAGCTGTACTTCAGATAAACAAGGTTTGGAATACGTATATTCTTTTGATTACTCTGTTATGGGTCTCCAGGTCACAATCTATGTGTCAAGATATTTTATTTTATTGTTACTGTGTCAGCTTGGGATAGTTTTCTCAGCACCTATGAAGTCTCTTTCTATTCACATCCACCTTTCATTAAAGTGTAACTTCTTTCACTTTATGAACCCGTGGTGTTTTGAGGGGGCAGCAGGAAACTGGAAAATTGTTGATTGAAAGTATCACTGCAGTAGAAGCTCTCCCTGGTTTTGACCACCAGAGGTTAGTCCAGTTTTAAAATGAACTGCTTGCAGTTTTTCCCCACTTTGGGGCATTCTAATGTTTACTCATCCCCTTCATACACAACTGATTTCTTCCAACAACCACACCGTCTTCCTATTTACGGCAGTGCTGAGTGATATATGGAATGCATTTTGTGCCATATAACCTTGAAACTGCCAACTGACACACTTGTATTTTAATAAGTTTTCACTCTGATTAGCATTGGAACATATACTATTTAAGTATTAAGTGACAAGGAAGTGAATACCAATTTGCCTCATTTTGTAATGTTCCACTAAAATTTCAGAGTCTGGTCAAGTATCCCCAACTGTCAGGCTCAAAAGATATGTCATCAACATTTAATAATACACTGCTTCTGCTTTTTATGATACATCCAGGCAAACAGAGTCATGAATTTATTTGTATTTAGGGCATTGTTCCTTATCTTCAGGCTGCACATTTTGTTTCTGATATTATGACTTGTGGGATGCATTTATCTTTTTAAAATATCACTAAACATGATTATTTGCTACTTTGACATCTACTGAATTTTAATATTTAGTAGTTTGGATTTGAAACAAAATGGATTTGAATATAGATCCAATTTTTTTCAAATTCTTTTTTGTGTTTGATTTTAAAAACTTTTCCATACAATGTTTAATTTCATGGCTTTGAAATTTCTGTATTCCAAAATGCAAGATGAAAAAAAAATGTTGTAAACACTTTTATTAGGAAGAATTTAAGATCAGGTTAAAGCAATTTTAATAATCTCAGCATTTTATTTAGTGTTTAGATAATAAAGTCACCAATTATAACAAGTTGTAAGATTCACATTTTAAGATAATGCTTAAAATATGCAGAAATGCTGAAGGAAGGGATACTAAAGCTGCAGTCTTCATTACAGTTTTAATTGACATTTTATTCAAGAGTTCATTAATTTTTTCCTCCGGTAGCATTTTTTATGAGATCCAGATTGTTGTTATTATTGATCCTTGTTTAATCATGTATTTTATACCAAATGGTGGTGTTTATTCTTTAGGCATCAACACCAGCAATGCCAATAACAACAACAATAAGATTACCTATGATAAATACTTGCGATGTTTCAAATGTTTTGCTTTGTGCTTTATGTATATCATCATTAATTACCAAATGAATCTATGTCTTATTGTGACTTTTGTGTAGGAGAAGACACAGAGATCGAAAGAAGACCACTGACATTTTCTGTTCAGAGTAATGTAACTCTCCTAGGGAGAGCTAGAATTTTTGTCCAAGCCTGTCTGACTTCAAAGTGATTGCTTTAGTGTTTCATGGTGTCTTAGACTTGCTTGATTTTTAAATATTTTTTATAAAATCTTTTTATTATATAAATATTATTCAGAACCTGGTATCATAAAAAGTTAATTTGATATGCATCTCAAATAATCCTGATAATAACTATTATAACTGGGCAAGATAGAGCACTCATAATTTAAACAAGCCATGAAATTCAATCATCACAGACATCACAAAGATTAGGTGCTAATATAATTCCAGCTGTGAGGATAGCTATATTGGTAGAATAGTCGAATTTTGGACACAGTTGTTCTCAAACCTGAGTTTTTAACTCCTGTATATTCTGTCTCCAAAATATGATGTCTTATCCACTGCTACAAACCCAATCCATGTCTTTTTTAGTCATTTGCAGGTCCTCAAAGCTTTTCTGCATTATCAAAAGGTCATCTTTGCTATTCGTTCTCATTATACTAAAATAAGTAAATTATACAATATAATAATAGCAAACATATAGTATTGTGAATGTTTTACTGTAAAATAGATAAATCTAGAGTTTATTTTTGTTTTAGAATCAGATTCATGGTTAACAATAGTCTAAAGCTATAAAATATATTGCGTATTTGAGGGTTTATTTCTGCATGGTCTTTGGAATGTAAAATAATATTATGTCTTTCAAAGTAAATTATAATCTCAAATCATATTAGGATTGAACACCTCTTTGATTTCTGTAAACTAAGATTATTTTTATTGCATACCAGTCTTTTAGAGTTTGCCTTGAGGAGACAAACTGATCTTTCTTTATGACTTTTTTTCTCAAAAACTCATTTATTATTTTACTCAGGTGTCCCCTGGACTCCATCCTGGATCCACTCTGATTCCAATGAATAGCATTTCTCTGCCACACGGAGAAGAGGATTATGGGTATCAGTGTTTGGAGGGCAAAGATTGTGCCAGCTTCTTCTGTTGTTTTGAAGACTGCAGAACTGGGTCATGGAGGGAAGGAAGGATACACATACGCATTGCTAAAATTGACTCCTATTCTCGAATATTTTTCCCAACAGCTTTTGCCCTGTTCAATCTGGTTTATTGGGTTGGCTATCTTTACTTATAAATTCTATTTACCAGGCAAGAATCTTAAGAAGTTTAACTAAATCCAATATAATCTATTGCATTTCAGTAATATGAAGTTTAAATTTAAAATGCAAAAAAAAAATAAAAAATAAGATGCAGAGAAACCAATGGTTAAAATGTAAAAGCATTGTACGTATTCTACTTATTCATAGGTAAATAAACTATTAGCTTTCCTGTTAATTCCCTTAAATGTGTGTAAAAGAGATTAGTTGCAGAATTCAGTATAGTAAAATACTATTACGTATTTTTACTTAGTCTTATTTATTTTACTTGTATCCTATTATGATTTGGAATTCATAAGTTCCATGATTTGTATTTTAAAGATGGAGTACTTTAATAACTATAATAGTATTTTATTTAAATATAATCTATCATTGTAATGGCAACTTAATCACATGTCTAATGTTTATGTAGTAATTTTTTGTTTGGAAAATGTTGTTATTTTGATTTTTTTCTTACCTTTCATTTGTATGACCTGTTTGGAATATAGCTAATTAAAACCATAAAGTCAAGATTTCCTGGCATTTATATCCAGATGTTTTACTGCCAAGAACAAAATAATTAGAAGAAAAGACCACTTTGTACCTTTTATTAAAAGGCCAATTTTTATCTGTATTTTAATCAAATCCATTTCCTGACACAATATTAATAGAATTGTAGTTACTTCATTTTTGATGATTTACACACTAGGAAGAAAACCACCAAAGTAATTTCTCTTAAATACAGGTGAAAGATAAGTTACATTTAACCATTTTATTCTCTGACTCACAACGTTTATAAAATATGAAGAAGTTAACACTGAATTATTTAGATCTATCAACACTGAAATTAAATACAGACTTTATTTTTTCTTTATGTTCTATAAAAGTGTTACATTCCCTAAGCTGAAAACAAACAAACAAACATTGAAGAACAGTGCTTGTATTCACTCATTATGGGAAAAGAATTATTATCTAGCAAATTGAGTAACCATTCATGTTGAGGATGCGGTCTTAAATATGTTATTAATGATTGCCGGACTAAAAGTATCCTTGAAATATAGTTTAGGTGGGTGTCACACATTGTTTTTGCTAGCTCCTATGTTTAGACACTGTCAGTTTTATATCTATGTTATAAATTGTTATGGTGTTCTCTTTTTTAAAAAAATGAGAGTGGGTTCAAAGATCATATTAAAAGTTGAGTTCTTTAACTCAACTTAGGCACCTCTAAGAAACATGAATATTGGAACTCTATATTCTTAGAGATAGGAGCAAAAACCTACACGACAGTGTAAAGCCTATTGGTTAATAGTTTCCTAAATGTCTCTTTCAAAAGAGGAGAGTTAAATTTAAGCTTTAATCATTACATTCTTGTAAATAGTTTGGCATAGCAGTTGTTTAGAAGAACTTCACATTCATTCACCACCACCTAATTTTTTGGGAAATCACCAAAGTGATCTTGGAGATAACCTTTAAAAGTTGTTTCCATTGCCAAGAGCAAGTATGAAGATAAGGAGTTTTGTGATCAAAACTTATCCTATGGTTTGTGGAGGGAGCTAGCACCTGTACATTTGATACTAGTTTTTAATAGAGTAATCCCTCACATGGTTAGTGAATACATGAGTGAGGCTCTGACATGGTTGTGCTTATCTTTCTAGAATATACAGGTTGTTTTTTTTTTTAAGATTTTATTTATTTATTTGACAGAGAGATCACAAATAGGCAGAGAGGCAGGCACAGAAAGAGGGGGAAGCAGGCTCCCTGCTGAGCAGAGAACCCGATGTGGAGCTTGATGTGGAGCTTGATCCCAGGACCCTGAGATCATGACCTGAGCTGAAGGCAGAGGCTTAACCCTCTGAGCTACCCAGGTGCCCCAGAATATACAGGTGTTTTTTTTTTTTTAATCTAAATACATTTCATTGTGCATTCCTCAGCCAAGTCAGAATTTTTTTTACTTTGATTATAAACTTCTGAAAAATGTAAGCATGAATTGAGTGATAATGATCCAATATCCACCGACACTACTTTTTTTGAATGGAGAGCCAAATTAAACTTTGGCCATGTATATATTCACTTACAAATTACTCATGCATTCATTTTGATAACTGAGTATTGATGGATATTCTTAATGTGAGCATTCATTTATGGATAAATGGAAAATGAAATATCTATGAAGAATAAAACACTTCACTAAAATGTGTTATGGCAATTTTCACATTCTAAGCTATAACCTGTTCATTTTCATGAAGGCAATTTTATTTCTAGGATTCTTCAACTCTATCTGAGCATGACTGTATCTTAAAATACTTTAAAATGCTTAATATAAATAGCTTTGATTTTTTCATTGGTGTTCTGTTAACTTGGCTTTAAATGTTGGCAATATTAACAAGTGGAAATAAAATAGATAAAAATATTAAAGATGCTTTACTATATACATTCATTGTATAGATCATCAAAACAAACACTTTGTTTTCAAAGCAAGTGAAATTTTGAGCAGCTTTATTTAAATAGGTAGATCAGAGAAAGAGGTGTACAAATCTTAGTATTTCTAAAAATGAGAATAAAAAGGTGATGATGCAGCTAGACTCAGTTTATAAGAAGTCAAATCCAACTTATTTTTAAAGAGAATGCACTCTAATTCCTGTCCCTCTCTTCTTTCAAGAAGTTTTACCGTCTTGAGAAACAACTTTCTAAAAAATCCCCCTTTCAGAGTTTTATCTGAATTTATTGGACTCACCGGAATTTGTGCTTCTTAGCTGCTTTAAATGGTTTTAACTCTAACAGAACAAAGAAGTGGTTATAAAAGGTAGGAAGGATAAATGGAGCAGAAGGATTTAGAATCATTTGGGAACACGTTAATTCATATAGGCCCATCTTTTAAATATGTTACCAGGATCTACAGGTTCTGAGAAGGGAAATTGTGACTGGCACAATTTTATTCTCTTGAGTTTACAATTGAATGATAATATTTTATTTATTCTTAAATTGCCTAGAAAAGCTTAGGCTCACTTGAAATTAATTCCTAAAATGTCAAGTAGTTTCTGAAAGAAAAAAAGACAGGCAGACAGACAGAAAAGAGTGAAAGAAAGCAAAAGAAAAGAAAAAAAAGAACTTAGTCTCCCTGAGAATTTGGTAGACAAAGGGCAAATTCTTCAGGAAATCTAACTAAGTATGAAATTTTAATGTAAATAGCAATCAGACAATTTATTGGAAGTTTTTTAAGTTAAAGACATAGATTTCTTATTAAAACTGATCAACATTAGGTTAAAACACAGTAAATGCATGTAACTATACAGTCCCCAGGTTATTTTTTCCTTTAGTGTTCCCATATCTGACACTAATATAGTCTTAGAGTATGCTACAATTTTGCTTAATGAAGGGTTGCATGCTTGTCAATGATTGAGTATCAAAAAGAATGATTGATAGTACTCACATCAAGGGGCCGTAATTGTAAAATGTGTAATTGTATTCCAAAACAATATGTTGTTTTGTTTCGTTTTTAAAGATTTTATGTATTTATTTGAGAGAGAAAGCAAGTGAGAAAGACAGAGCACAAGTTCAGAGGGGCGGTCAGAGGGAAAGAGAAGCACACTGACCACTAAGCAGGGACCCGGAGGAGAGGCTAGGTCCTGGGACATCAAGATCATGACCTGAGCTGAAGGCTAATGCTTAAGGTGCCCCCCAAGTCAATATGTTGTAACATAATGCATCTTGTACTTTGATTACACAAAAAGAGATTTAGATAGGATCATTTGCTCAAGCAAAATTTAAATTAATAACCAATAATTGAATAAACACCTAATAAATGAATAAGTACATATATATAATTATCAAACTTCTATACCAGGGCCCATTTTCACTTGGAAAATTTCTTGTAGCAAGATACCACATTCTCTATTTCATTGATCTTACTTAGCACTGGAACTGAAGTGATTCAGTAGACATTTAATGAGTTAACATTTGTCTCATCAAAAACATCTTTGAAAATAATTTCTGACCAAGTTATTTTTCTTTACATCATCAAATTTACTTAACTTCTCAATGTCTTGTCACATGAAGTCCAGGCATACTTGGTCTTATGTTTCTGTTGGTCATCGTTGTTTTCAGTGCAAACCACTGTAGAGTCCCAGAAACCATTACCAAAGCACTGTCAAAAACACTCCAAATGGGGTGCCTGGATGGCACAGTGGGATAAGCATCCTACTTGCGGTTTTTGTTCAGGTTGTGATATCAAGGTCATATGATCAGGTCCCGAGTGGGACTCCATGCTCAGTGTGGAGTCTGCTCTCTCTCTCTCGCTCTCTCTCTCTCTCTCTCTCTGCCCTGCCTTCTCTCTTTCACTCTCTCAAAAGGGGTAAGTAAATCTTTAAAAAAAAAAAATTAAATGGAGTTTCCAAACACTATTGATCATATTGCTCTAGTAAATATAGGGTCAGTTTTGCCTCTTTTTGTCTTTACATTTTGGAAAAAAACATAACTTTTATGCAACACTCTATGAATAACATACAGCAGGGGATATATAAAGATGAATTCTTAACAAATATATAGTGAGAGGATTAGTTATACAATTTGAGGGAGGGAGGATAACTCGGGGAAAGTTTCTACAGATGGAAGCTTGAAAATTCAATATGTCACCAGGTGAGGTTAAATAGAGATCACACTTCCAGTTGAGTAAACAGCTTGAATAAAGAAACAGAAGCATGAGCACAAATAAAATTTCCATTTTAATTGAAACTTAAGATGCATATAGAGGCAATTAAAGATGAGACAAATAAATAGGTCAGGTCCTATGGTAAAGTGGCAAGAATACAAACCACAGGGGGCTGCGTGATATTTAAATTTATGGAGAGTTCAGAAAGATATTTAAGTAGAAAAGAGCCATTATTAATATTGCAGAACTTTCCTTTTACTGGTATGTGATGATTGGCATAAGAAAAATCAAAGCCAATTAGGAAGTTCACTATAAAACAAGAGGCCGTGAGAGAAGAAGAAGGTTAGAACTGTGATGATAGAAAAAAAAAAAGAATAATCTCCTGAAATACAAATCATAAAACTAAGGCCTATCCAGATCATTATTATTATTTATTGTTATTATTATTTAAATCTGTTTCTCATTAATGAGGGCTTTCTCATCAAATAATTTTCTCTTCTTCCTTTCTAACTAAAAAAGAAAAAATAATGTATTTGGACAAAGAAGGGAGAAAAACTGGCAATAGAATTAGGCTGCTGTAGGACCAGACAAATCCAGGAAGTTGATTTACAGTCTCAATTTCTGAAATACTTGCCTCAAAATAAATAAATAAATTTTTATTTTTGGACCATGAAATGTATCTGGATCATGAATAGTTTGAATTTGTGAATGGATAAAATTAAGCTTGTGAAAACTGTAAGGAAGTAAGTACAAAACTCAAATTTAACAGAATTTAAGACATGGCTGACCTAAATGGAAATAATTTGGATCTTGATAAGTCACTGTAATAACAGGCTATTTGCATCTATTAAGTGTATCTGGTCATTTCATATAATAAAGTCTTATGGCTTGTGATTGTAACAGCTTCTGTTGTCTGCTTCTGCCTTACCATTTGGGGAGCATTTTGTGAGAGTGTGGCAAATGTATCTCAACTTTTCAAAGTATTCTGTACTTTCATGATTCTAAGTGCAAAATAAAGTCAATAACTTGTAATGAAAAAAAGTGTTATATTCTCTTAAATGTGTTTTTTTTTGTTTCCCTACAGATAAGTCTCTTTATTTTTTTATAGTATATAATCATGACTTTAACACTGAAGTTAGTTTCTGATCAATGTTCACATTTTTCCAATGAAGGAAGTAAATATAAGTGTTTCTCTTTGATAGATCTGAAAATGAACTGAACTATAAAAAGGTAGATAAGGATAGTTCATATTTATGCATGATTTTCACTACAAAGACTATGAATTTCTGAATCATTCTAACAACCTGTGACTTCATCCTAATATGAACTACCAGATACTCTTCCCCGATGAGTCAATGGCAGCAATATAATCATGTGGATTAGTACCCAGGCCACTCCAAATACTGCATGTCATGAAACAGTCTTAACTTCATTTGAGGAAATAGTGACCAGAAAATCAATAGCCAGAAAATCAGTAGAGTATTATCTGCTTCAGCCTTGCAGTTCTCTGTTTTCTGCCATGATGGCAGTGTACTTAAAAAAGAAGTTTATGAGTTTTCCTTCAGGTCCAATCCTATTTCTTTAAAATACTGAAGATAATGGAGAAGGATTTAATGTTTATTAAGCACCTTTCATTGACTGGAACTTTAAGCATTCTGTACTAATAATGCAGTATTCAGAGCAAAGAGCTCTATTTAACAGATGGGAAAACCAAGGCTCAGTATATTTGATTCATTCTCCAAGCTCATATGCCTGTAACCTGAAGTTAAATTTAGAGACCCTTATCTTTCAATTATATGGAACGATTCTAATGAAAAAATGATTGTTCATATTCTAAAACTAGAATAGATTTCTTTCACAAAAGAGAAATTTAGACCTAAACCACAACTTACTCAGTTCTGTTTAAAATACAAAAATACTCTTTTAGGCATGATCTCTACCAGCTTATTTCAAATGTGGACTTCATTTTAGTTGAAATGTTTTAAATATGTACTAAAAGTGTTCTGAAAAATTCCACCATCCAATCAAATATAATAAAGACTGTTGACTTTCTAGAAAAGGAATTGGTACACTGTGGTTACAGCATTGGCAATTTGAACACAGCCACTCAAGTTCATGTATGTATGTTTACGGTTTCTTTTGCACTTTAATAGAAGTGTTGAGCAGGTGCAACAGAAAACAGTGGCCCATAAGGGCTAAATATTTTTCTCTGGCACTTTAGAAAGAAAGTTTGTCAACTTATATTTTGGAATAACTTTGTTTGTGACATTTAAAAAAGTACCACATTTTAAAAAATTTGTTTTCTTAATTTCTTTATTTTAAGTTTTTGAAAGGTTTGTATTTATTTATTTGAGAGAGAAAGAGGTAAATCATAAGTTGAGGGAGTGGCAGAGGGAGAAGCAGGTTCCCCCTGAGCAGAGAGTCAGACATGAAGCTGAATCCCAAGACCTTGGGATCATGACCTGAGCCAAAGTCAGATGCTTATCTGATTGGGCCATCCAAGTGCCCCCTTTTTTACTTTAATTTAAAAGAAAAAAATCTTAGTTAAAGAGACTTTTATTGAAAAAATGTACTTAATTGCTCTCCACTGTACTTTATATCAGTCACTCTCAAAGAAACATTAACTGAAGCTATGTTCTCTTATTTAGAATTTATAAAAAAAATCTATTGTAAGTCTGTTTTATTAACGAAAATACACACTTCGTCATAATTATATCAATGTTATTTAAAGTAGATAAAGTAGATTAATCTAGAGAAAAGATTGCTGTTGCCACTAAAATGGACAGAAGTTGCTTTAAGTAAAAGAAAAGTGACAAAATGCAAATATTAAGGAAATTTTAATATAACCCCCCTTGAGAAAACATGAAGTATCTTTCTTCATTAAAATTGTTTGTGTCAAAATAAAATCTTGCTTTTAACATTTTTCACAGTATTAAAATCTAAACAGCCCTTTCTGAGTAATTTCACTGGAATAAATATTTAATTTACTGTGCACATTACTCATGTACTTTCCTTCTGCATTTCAGGATGTGCACTTCAATTATTAAAATTTACATTTCAAATATTCACCAAAAGTAGTTTGTTAAAAATTGTACTCTCTGAATAAAAGAAGTAACTTAGTAATGACATACTCACCATTTAGCCTACCCAAATTTCTGAATATTGATTCAAGTATACTGCCAAAATTTTCTTATATTCGAACTAAGATTTAGATTTTAATTATTTTTAGCTTCTAACCTTCAAATTATTGTGCTAATATTTCAATTCTTCATTCTGACTTGTCTTTTTAAAAGATTATACTCATAATAAAAATCTTGAAAGCCTCATTTTGCATTGATTTAAATAATTAATATTAGCATACTGCTTTACTACACAAGTATCTTTATATTAATGATCTCAGCTAACCATTAGCAAAATCTATGGGAAATGAGAGGCCAATAATAAGCACTCCATTTGGCAAACAAGACAAGTGAACCAGACAGTGTGGGAGACCTAGTGAACATCCCACATTAAGTTCAAGCCTTTTTCTTATAAATTCTGTGCTTACAATGTAAACTCTGGATGTTAAGGCATGTTATAAAAGAATTTGAACCATTTGTACAGCAAGCATAATCCCTCTCATCTTCCCTTTTCAGTCTCCCTTTTCGTAAGAAAATATATTTTCACCTCAATGTTTTTGATGTGTTTTTCAGACATCTTTCCAGAAAGAGAATGATGGGATATTTGAATTGTGTAATTTGAGAAGGGTTTAATAAAAGGACACTTATGAAAATATAGATAAGAGTTAGGAAAACCCCCAAGCATCTTCTAGAATCTTGACACTAGTTACAGGAGTAGCAGGTGCTAAAGAACCAAGGGGAAGGGATTAAACAGGAAACTAGAAAGAAAGAGCTGTAGGCCAAAGGACATTTGACAGACACTGTGACCTTTAACTGAAGGACAATGGCATCTCAAGTCAACTCTGCTGGAGGGAACCTGTAGAATAAATGTCCCACTGACATCTCTTCCCTTCTTCCCTTTGATTTTCTGCTAGTGCTCACCATTGGCAAACCCTACTGAAAGCCAGAGGTCAAGGGGGACTTTGATCTAATCCTTATAGTCAGTTTTCTGGGACACAGAGCAGAGAGCAGAAGGCTAGAGAGATTTGGAGAAGAAATGGAACATGCCCAGAATAATGTTTGAGGACACTACTGGGAGATGCAGAAATGCTTACAATTAATGCAATTGTATATAAGGTCATATATTTATTTTCTTTCTACCTGGAAAATAAGAATACTCAGGGCAGTTCTGAGTTCTGTGGTTCCCACTGCAGCGTCAATAGCCATGACTGGACCAAGACACCAGCGTATCTTGGCAAGCTTGACTCATGCATCAAAGAAGCTTCTCCATCTCTTCAACTCCATTTTCTCTGATATTGGCAGGTAACATTTTTGGCACATTGGTGCAGTAAATTTCTAAGTATATATTTGCTCTAAAAGCCAAGGACTACTTTGTTAGATTTTTTTTAATTGACATTTGTTGCCTAAGTTCCAGTTAATATTAATGTTGTTCTTTTTCTTTGTCTCCACTGTACAATTTTTTTTATTGACAGTTTGAATGGAGGAAAAGAAGTTAGACCAAGAAAGGTAAGATCTGAATTTTCCTCGCTCTTCCTTTCTTGCTAAGGTTACAATGAATATGATACACTTTCTGAGTTCGATAATTATTATAAAGCAGAATGAAATAGTATACACTGAACTTTTACTATGAGCCCTAAAATATTTACAAAATTCAATCATCAATGAGGGTTCAACTTTAAAATGTATCAGCAGTATTGGCTGGCCCCACTATTGAACATTCATGATTCAACATGAACACACCATAATTCAATTCTAATTTAACTACCTTTGACAAATAATTAATATAGGAAATTGCAAGTGACACATTAAATAACTACAGTGGGACCAAGAACCATGTTCTTCTATGAGGATTTGTAAAACAGGATGGCTTCTGAGAATGAAAAATGAGCGTGCAATAACAAATAATATGACAATAAGAAAAGTAATTGTAGCCAGCACATAATATTCACTTCATATTGTCCTAGGGGCTTTATTCATAACAACTAATCTAATCCTTACAATATCCCAAGAATTAGCTTGTATTATTATCCCCAATTTATGTAAGTGGAAGCTGAGGCACAGGGTGGTTGAGATACTTTCCCAGGACACAGAGAAAATGAATGGTACAACTGAGATTAGACTCCCGCATGCCAGCCTAGAGCCTGTCCTCTATATCACACTACAAAACTGCCTCTCTAGGCATCAAAGCTCCACATACCCAGCCCAAGCCCTAAAGTATTACTATAATTGCATTTCTTTTGTAGTCACTGACATTGAAGGATAGAATCAGCAGGACATGCTTGTCCAGAATGGGATTAAAAGCAGAAGATTTCATTAAGAGTCTAACAATCTGGAGAAACAAGATTATTTGTATGGATCTATGTAACTGGAGAGTCAAAGGCCACAGGTTAATTGTTCTAACATAAAACTACAAGGATGCAGAGGTAGATAAAAAAAAAAAGGGCCATCTTCAAATAAAATCTACTGTTTAATGTTTTAAATTATTTTATTAATTAAAATTACTTCTATAATGATCCAGTAATGCTATTCATATCCAAAAGAATTGAAAGCAGGGTCTCAAATAGATTATTTGCACACAAGAGCTAAAACGTGGAAGCAATTCAATGACTGTGGACAGATAAATGGATAAAGAAAATGTAGTATATACATACAATGGAATCTGATTCAGCTTTCAAAAAGAAATAAATGATGTGACATGCTACAACATGGATGAAACTTGAGGACAATATGTTAAGCGAAGTGAGCCAGTCACAAGATGATAAATACTGCAGAATCCATTAATATGAGGTATCTAAGGTGGTCAAATTCACAGACACAAAAATTGAATGGTGGTTGCCATGGGATGGTGGAAATGAGACGTTGTTTAATGGGCATTGCGTTTCAGTTTTGCAAGCTCTAAACTAGAGATCTGTTGCAAAATAATGTAAATATAATTAACACATGTGGACTGTACATTAAAAATGGTTAAATTGATAAATATTATATTCTGTGTTTTTCACCACAATTAAATATGCATCTGTTAGTAGATAGGTAGATGACAGACAGATGGATTGATAGGTAATGAATAGAGAGATAGATAGATGATAAATTACTTCTAAAATCTTCTTGGCAGAGTGGATATAAGTGCATGGCATCTGGAACAGTCATTATATTTAGGAAAATTGCAACCCTTGTTGTATAGTAAAAACAAGCAAAATGAAAACAAACAAATAAACAAAAGAATGGCTTTGAAATTATGTAGAATTGGAACCAAATCCTAGCCCACCCTTATTTTTGTGTGACCATAGACAAATGTCTTAAACTTATAAGCCTTGCTATTTTGTTTTAATTGGTTGATTAAAGATAGCTTTTATAGAAACTTTTGGCATCTTTCAGATGATCCAAAACTATTAATATCTGCTCTGATGATATGTGGGGGGAAAGAGTTATGAAAAGGAGCTTTCCTGAAATAATGACTTTCTGATCCAGGGTGATTATAGGAAGCTGCATTGGATAGCAGTTAAAGATGTGACTGAATTTAGATGTCCAGTTTGTAGCCCAGCTCCGTTAGTTACTGACCATATGACCCTGGGGAAACTACTACATCCCGCCAACCACCCTTATCTCAACTGTAAAACATGGATGATAATAAAAATGTAATGACTCCATAAGATGTGCACTAGACAACGTGGAGTGCCAAAAAAGAATATTCACAGCTTCTTTCTTCTCCCAGCCTTACACTTCTATAGATGTGAAAGAATAAAATAAATATTTATCTCCTCATGCTTTTAAAAATAATTTAAAGGTGACCACGTGATCCAATCCCCATTAATTAGATGTAAGAAATTACCTGAGTCCTCCAGCAAACTTTTCATTTTCTTGTTAACAATTATATGAAGCTGGGGCCCCTGACTCAATCATTAAGTGTCTGCCTTTGGCTCAGGTCAGGATCCTGGAGTCCTAGGATCCAGTCCTGTATGGAGCTCCCTGCTTGGCAGGAAGCCTGCTTCTCCCTGTCTTCCTCCCCCTGTTTCTGTTCCTGCTTTAGCTGTGATTCCCTTTGTCGGATAAATAAAATAATCTTAGATCTGTCAGCTTTTGGCCTTTCCCTTCTTTCCCCCTGGAATTTAGACATATGACTTGGAGGTTTAAAAGTTGATGTATAGAAAAAACAGGGATCTTACCATTGCTGAGCCTTAGACTGCTTATCCCAGGATTTCTTGCCTTTATGAGTTAAAAAAAATAGGCCTCTATTTTTAAAGACACTGTACAGGCATATTGCAAGCATTAAAAGAAGCAAAGGAAAGGAACCACTTAACACAGTGACTTGCCTGCAGCAAGTTATTGTTGACAGACCTGTATGCCAAGTTGAATATGTCTCTCATGACCCTTCTAGTTCATATTCTATGATGCAGCATATATGCCAGATGAAGAATGCATTAGTATCAATCTCCATGTAAGTCATAATTCAATATTTCTATCAGTTCCTTAACTTTTGCCAATAAATACATAATTGTAAGAGTCCAACTATGTTACAGGTTTCCTCAGGTTTTTACAGGGCTGTTGTCCAATATATTCTGATTGATCGGTTGAACAGTAAGGAAGGTAGACATTCAAGGATGCATATGAAGATGCAGTAAGAACTTTCAAAGGACTTGCAAAAAAAATATTTTTTGGTAAGGATTTCACTGTTGCATTAAAAAAAATTGTATGTGCATCTGGTCTGGACCATTTTAATGAGCTTAAAATATCTTGGGAGAGTAGAGTGTGCATACCATATGCTGAAGCCTTAGTTCATTGATTAGTTTACTGAGCCGTGCTGACTTCCTAGTATAAAACTGATTCATTTTGTGATTCATCATAGAAAAGCTAATAAGTTGAAATGCTTCTTTGACTATTCTGAAAAATGTGTTTCCTAATGGTCTTTAAATGATGTGGTTTTCAACCATGACCTTAAACTATCAAGATGAAAATTAAAATAACATTTAAACTAAGATGAAACATGCAATGAAGTAACCATGTGGCTGGCTCTTTGCAAGTACTATATAAAGCAAATTATACTTTCAGAGTCCCATTATTTACTGTATCAGTTGCAAAGTAGATTCTATTTTTCAGGAATGGTTGCAACAACATTGCCAAATGCACATTTTCTTTTTACAATGCGATTTTGACCTTCCTCCAATTAAGAGGTAGGATTTATGTTGTTTCTTTATAATCTGGAAAGGTTTATAATTCTAGTGAAAGTAATGATACAAGCATCCCAATGTTAGATCATAAAAAGTAATACAACTTTTATTTAGTTCTCTTGGGGTACTAGGTCCTACAACCTAGCTAGTATGCTGTGAGGAAGCTCAAAATAGCCTATACAGAGAAATCACATGGAGAGATAGTATCTAGGTGTTCTTAGCCGTTAGGCCAACTAAAGTCCCAGTTGACAGTATCAAACTACTCAACAAGTGAAAGAAGATGTCCCCAGATTAATTTCAGTCCTCAAGCATTAAATTGTCTCTAACCTTTTAATCTTCTTTCCTGAGGCCCCAGACATAGTGGAATCAGGACAAATCATCCCCATTATGCCATCTCTGAATTCTTAATCTATAAAAATCTATATTGACAGGAGTGTTTCATGCACTAAATTTTGACATATTTTAGGCAGTAATTGTAACTACAACTTTTCTTCTTTAGAAATGAAGGAGTTATGAGTGATGCAACCTATTCTTTAGTGATAGTAATGCTATTATTTATATATTTATTCTATATCATCTGTTCAATTCTGAATAAATGTGAGCCTCATGAATGCAGGGATGTATATGTGTCTCTTAATTTAAATGCCTTCTAAGACAGGTAGGTTATTTAAATATACAATTTCTGAAGCAGCCTACCCAAGACTGTTATTAGTAGATAGAGTAGCGAACTGAAAAGCATATATCCTATGTAAGGCACTTAAATTTATATTTGTTTCAATATTCTAGGAGAACACACACATACTGTATACTATATACCTGTTGTTTCTCCTTTCATGATTTATTTGTCTCTAGTTCCACTGTGAGTTCATAAACACAATCTTCATTATCTCCTGAACTCCGAAATTGGCTCAATATTCTGATATTTCCCCTTATACTTTTATTCATTGAAATCTAATCTCTTCATATAATTTGAGGTTTGTTTGTTAATATACATTCTTTCAGTTACTCATTTACTAGAAAGTCATGTAACATTTGGCCTTGCCAACATCTACAAGGTTGTCTAGTATCATTCCTAAAATGCTGGGGTATTAATAACTAAGAACTTTGTCATAATTCATTATTTGTGCTTAGACTATTCTTTCCCCTTCAGTTTGGTTTGTTGTCTTTTTAAATATATTTTATATTTAAGCTTAATTGTAATCTTAAGGAGACATCCTCCGATTACTTTATAAATGTGGGACCCCACAATTATTCTCTGTTCTCCATATTTCACTGATCTGAGCCACATTTATTCACTTTGAAGCAGTTATTATATGCAGTAACTCATATAGATATGTAAACAAATATTGATCTATTGATTAATTAACTATTTTCTATGTTATAAACTTCAGAAAAACAGGGTCCAAAATGGTTGCCACATAAGAGTTCAAATAACTATTATTTGAAAAAAATATTGAAATAATGATTCAAAGACAGAAAAGATATAATTATACCCTGACTATAGACAACAAATGTGTAAAAAATTTCTTTTAAAAAGTGTGGAATACATGATGTAGTTAATCAAGCAAATGGACAGTATTTAATGTATTATATAATCAACTAGAAAAAAAATAGATTGAAAAAAATCAATCAAATAATATAGCAAATGCAAGAAAAACCAAGAAAGAGGAAAATGACAAAGAAAATTATAAATTGATAAACATGACATGAATTGAATGGATTAAAAGGCAAGCAATTAAAGAAGAAAAAGCACTGATAAAACAAGTGAGAATAAATATTTCATGTAATCAATGTTGGAAATGTAAGCAAGATAAAACATGAGATAAAGAAAGACTTGAGACATCTAAAGTACTTGGTACAATTAGGCAATAGTAACAAGGCAAAAAGAACTACCCAAGACTGACTGACATGAAAGTATTAACTATCGCAATAACAACGTGAATCAAGAAGGAAAGGTACTGGAGCAGAGGAATATAACAAGAAATTATTTTATGTTTCATAGACTAGAAATAATTTTTCTAATTTCTCAATTTGACTTTTCTACAGAATTTATTTAAAATATGGGGAAAAAGCAGGAATTAAGAAAACTATAAGCCTGTTGTATAGGTGTTGATGATAAATTTTATATGAAATTCCAGAAAACAAAATTCAGCAATAATAATTCCATGACTGATAGGATATTACTGCTACATATCACCAAGATCTTTTGAGGTGAAAATCCAAAAGGGTTGTGATCATCAATACCTTACAGAATTCATGAAAACATGGGTTAAATACATTATGATACATTCTTTATGTATTTTTATTATAGATGTGTGTGTATATACATATATGTTATACATTATTTCATTTAATTTCTAATGTTTCCCTATGTTATATTTTTAATTTTATTTATTTATTATTCAGAGAGAGAGAGAACACAAGCAGGGTAAATAGCAGGCAGAGGGAGAAAGAGGCTCCTCGCTGAGCAAGGAGCCTGATGTGGGACTCCCAGGACTCTGGAATCATGACCCAAGCCAAAGGCAGACTCTTAGCCAACTGAGCCACCCAAGCATCCCTTTCCTATGTCATTTTAAAATGAAGTAGTGAAGGGTCACCTGGGTGGCATGGTCTGTTAAGCATTCAACTCTTTTTTTTTTTTTTTTTAAGATTTTATTTATTTATTTGACAGAGAGAAACACAGCCAGAGAGGGAACACAAGCAAGGGGAGTACAAGAGGGTGAAGCAAGTTCCCGCTGAGCAGGCAGCCTGATGCGGGACTCAATGCGGAACTCGATCCCGGGTCTCCAGGATCATGACCTGAGCCAAAGGCCACTGAGGCAGGCTCAACCAACTGAGCCACCCAGGCGCCCCAAGCATTCAACTCTTGACTTCAGCTCAGGTCATGTTCTCTCTCAGGGTCCTGAGGTGGAATCCCGGATTGGGCTTCTCCCTCAGCAGGATTGTCTCTCTCCATTTCCCTCTCCTCTTTTTTTTTTTCTCTTTCTCTCTCAAATAAATAAGTAAAAAAATATTTAATTTTTTTTTTTAATAAAATGATGTAGTGTAGATTTTGGTAGTAGAATTATCTGTTTAGGTCATGTTTATAAATGGGAGAGTAAGACCTGAAGTTAGATTAGCCTAGCTAATTACAATGTGTGTTTGTGTATGTGCTTCCTTCTTTCACAGCTTGATATTGAGAAAAATAAAAGAAATGTAGTTACCTTTATAAAAAGCAAAATGAATTAACAATTTAGTCACAGAAACATTAGGAACAGTGGCTCTCAAATGTGAAATATTATAAACATCATGGATTATTTTCTCAAATGATATTGTTTTAGAACAATATTTTATTTCTAAATTGCTGAGATACCACAAATACAAACATATTCTCATTTCAAATATGCATTAATAAGTAATAAAAGTGAACTGAAAGTAGTAAAGTAAAGACAAATTGCCCTCAGGATTAATGAGAACTATTAATGAAACAAGACTTTTAAAAACCATAAAAAAGAAATAACTTAAACTTTTCTAGTAAATTGCAAAAAAAAAAAAAAAAATGGAACAATCAGCCTGTTTGTGATAATTGCAAAGTGCTCAAAGAATCTTGCTATTGTTTTAATGCCTATTCAAATTAATTGGAATCTAAATATGATTTTTTTCACAATGGCTTTCAGTAGTTATAGGACACCCCAAACAAACAAAAACCTGTACTCGGCTTTCCTCTTCTGCCTTCAGCAACTTTTCCATATATCACTTCTAATTTTCAATTCTACTAAATATAGAAATTCTTCATAAATATTAAACATTGAATTTTGATGGACATTTACCCAAGAGTATGTAGGGAACTTTTGATTTAAAAATATTTTCTGTTATAAAAAAAAAAATATTTTCTGTTATGTTTGTTTTGTGAAACACTGACTATATTTTAATGGTAATTATTTGACATGTAAGCTGGGAAAATACGTGCAATTACAGTCAAAGAGACCACTATCCATATACTTTTTTCCAATCACATTAAATAAACCACTTGAGTTTTTCATTTACTAGTTCTGAACAATTAGATACCATTCAAATGTTTTGAATCTCATCTTGAACATCTGAATCAAAAGTCCTTCCACTCTATAAAAAACCATCTATTATTAATTTCTCATTCAGAAACTTTTTCCAGACACAGCATGATATCTATTAGTGTTGGGAATTAGTGTAGAAACAACTGGAGTCATAAGACCTAACCTTAGAACTTAAGAACCATCAAGCAATTTCAAATACAGTTGATGTTATTAAGAGTAACACAATAGCCTCATCTCACCAGAGTCAATAATTTTTATTTCTGGGTACTGGTTCAAACTACAGGAATGTTTAGCTAATTTTTTTTAATGTGACCATTTTGAAATAATGTGTGTGATGTGGTGGGGTGACATATGGAAATGTATGGAGGTTGGATAGGTTCTCCAGGAAGGAGAAAGCCACAATGGAATAAGGTATACAAAAGATTTACTGGGGGCGATGCCAGAGGAATTACCATTGCCATCTTGACCTTGCATGATTTTTTAAAAATAAAACTTGGGTATATTGTAATTAAATGGTATATTTCTACACCTAGGTTATTAGGCTTTTTTAAGGCTATCAGTTTTTTAATATGTAAATGATATGATACCCATAGCACCTTCTTCACTAAATGTATCTCATTCCTAGGCAGTGTTCTATGCCATTCCTTTCAATTCAACAATACAGAAAAGATCTTACCTCTGAAAAGCCTCTGTTAAATACTCAAACACCTCTTCATAATGACAAGTTTTTCAGAGATTCCTCACGGTCTTCCTTCCACTGCCATGGATATACTTAATCTGACTGTAATATCTACTTGCTTTTTTATGCTTAACTGCTTACAAGGAACCTTACAGGGGGAACCTTATTTCATTTGATCTTCAAATATGAACAGGAGCTAAAGACTGTCACTAACCCCATTGCACAGCTAAGAAAACAAGAACTAGTTATTTTCTGAAAGTTAGAAAAGTAGTCACTGAAGACCAAAGATTTGAGACATTTTAGGGCTAATTCCAGAATTCTTTCTACCACAACACAATTTCTTTCTGATTAGTGACCTTGCACTTTGGTCAGCCCAGATAATTTAGCCCTGTGCGATGTGAGAAAGGAGACAGAGGGTTCTGTTTGAGAGAAGAAACTGAGGCCACAAGAGGAAATATCCTTTGGGTAAAAGACTATTTGAGAACATTCCTTGTGGGTAGCAAGGAAACAAAGTGGAGAAAAGCTGAAGGCATTGAGAAATAGAAAAGGAAGACTAAAACTTTCCTGGGTATGGTCGACCTAGTGCCATGGCACATAAGCGATCCAATACATTTCACCAAGAAACTCTACAAATCTAATACTGTAATAAAGATACTGAAGTGTTGAGTAGTCACAATACATGTCATTTTAAACTATATCAACTTATTTGATACCTAAAATAAAAAAGTGTTTTGACATTTAATTTACAGCTAAGAAAATTGGAATTCAGAGAGGTTTGGTGACTTCAATAGAATTCCTCAGCTACCAAGTTCCAGAGTTGAAAACAGAACCAGCTTTTTATACCTTTCCCCATTTAATTTTCTCTACACTGAGATTTCTCAGTGAACTATACTTGTCGTGTGTAAGACATTTTGGTCTTTTGAGTCCTAATGAGAACATTAAAAATAGAATTAAGAATAATATTTAATCAATATTATAATTCTTATGAAACATGAAGTACTGAGTAAATGCTAAGTAATCTTAATAGACACATTTCATTTTTCATAATGATGCACAAGTAATCTTTTTTTCTCGTATCTAGAATCAAAATGAAATTGGCTTTGACTGCATTTTAGTGTTTTGTCTTTGAAAGAGAATCTTAGAACACGTTATATGTTCAATAATGACAGATTATTATGTAGATTAAATTTTGTTTATCAATTTAAGTATTAAAAAAACAATAAAAATAAGTTTGGGAAATTGATTAAATATAGTTATACTCAAATAATTTGTATAAAACCAAGTTTGTGGCTTACCATTAATTCATTGGGGGTATAATTATTTAACAATGCTGTTAGAAAGAATTAGCAGAAGAAAGATCCTAGTGAGTAAAATATGATTTATTTATTTATTTATTTATTTATTTATTTTTGCCAAGGCATCAGTGGAAACACAGAAGCATTAACAGAAGGCCACAGCAGTATTTGCCTACAAAAATGGTGCTAATAGGATTTTGGAATAATTACCTGAACATCAAGAAATGTTGAAATCATAATATATTTCAAATGTAGAAAAAATACTTGATAAAATTTAATCTATGCAATGTTAGTAAAATATATTGAATTTGTTCCAATAAAATAATGTAAACAAATGACTGACACTGTCAAGAGCTCAGCTGAACTGAGGAAGGGAACAGAATACTGGTGTTGGAATAGTCCATTCAAACAACAAACCAAAAATTAAAGTGCTATGGCTTTAATTACTTACTGCTATAATCTGAACAAGAGTCTGAAGCTGGAGAATGTGTCAATTCCCCATTCAATTTCCCCACCAGTGTCAGGTGAATGGACAAAGACAAAGACATAGGGGTTGGGTTGGCTCACTGTTGAGGAAGCCCTGAACAAAAGGCACTGGCAATTTTATGGGCTTTGGGGTCCAGAGGAGACTAAAGAGAATGGTTAGGGGCAGAAAAGTACTGGCCAACCTGAGTAAGAGTGCTGCTAGGTTTTCTTCCTCCTTCATTTATAAGGTGGCGTCAACAGAAGCACTGGAAGACCTCTGGCCCAGATCTCAAGAAATAGTCATAAGGGAAGAAGATCCTAGAGTTAGGAATGCAAATATGAGAAAAGCATGATCAGCCAGTGGGGCCCTGAACTCTTGACTTCTACTCTCCCCCAAAGCTGCAATGCAATAACTGTGCCCCAAATCTGGTACGGGGACAGCAGCTTTCCCCATAAGTTCTGCCATGTAGAGCATTTGTAATTGCCTATGGTTGGGCCTGAAAAAAATCACACTTAGTTTTGTAAACAGAAACCAATCTCCTCACCCACTGTTCTCTCTTTCTCTCTGTGGAGGCAAGATATATTCCATTTCTTTTTAATTCTAAAAAAGTAAAATAAATGGCAAAACATGAGTGCAAACAACAAATGATTCCTTTATTTTCAAGACATATCTTTATTTTTCAATTGTAAGCATGGGACTTGATAGGTCTGATGAAGGAAATTTAATTTTGTGTTCTATGTTTAGGGTATAGGAATTTTACTTAAATCTTAACTGTTATATTATTTTCTGTACTAAGTTACTCACTTCCTAAGAAACTTCATCCAGGAAACACTGCCTAAATGCTAATGGCTGCCCAATTCATATCTCTTCCTTGAGGGGCACCTGGGTGGCTCAGTCATTAAGCATCTTCCTTCGGCTCAGGTCATGATCCTGGAGTTCCACATTAGGCTCCCTGCTCAGTTCGGAAAACTGCTTCTCCCTCTCTCACTCCTCCTGCTTGTGTTCCCTCTCTAGCTATGTTTCTCTCTGTCAAATATATAAATAAAATCTTTTAAAAAAATCTCTTCCTTGACTCTATACTCAGCTGCTAAATGATCATCTTTCCTTGGTTCTCCACCAGACATCAGAATTCTGCCTCAACTTCTTGATTTCCATCTCCTTAAACATGCTCCTCCTTTAGTCTTCTCCATGTTCATAAATGATAATTGCATCCTTCTGTTTAGTTGCTCAGGCTAAATATCTTATGTCTATGCCTGACCAAACATTTAGCTTAAGCACAAATCTTAGTGGTTTTTCCTAAATATTTGTCAAGTTTATGGCTACTCCCCACCACTTCCAAAGCTCTCTCCCTGGTGAGAAGTCACCATCAGGTCTTGCCTGGCTTGAATAGACCCTTCATTTATATCCTCTATTCTCCACACCACAGTCAGACTGATCCTTTTGAAAAGTAAGTAAATCAGATCATTCTAGTTTGCTGCTTGAAGTGTTTTAATGGCTTCCCATCTCTTTCAAGTGAAAAGTCAAAATCCCTAAAATGAGCTGCAGAGTTACATGAACTGACCTGGTACTGCGTTCCAGACCATCTATTTCCAGTCCCTTTCTCATGTCTTTCCAGCCAGTGGCACTAGTTTCTTTGCAATGTGCTCGCATACAACATGCATACTCCAGGCCACACTTTGTACTTGCTGTTTCTTCTGCCTAAGAAGCCCTCCTTCTTGTATGTTCATGATTGGCCTCCTCATTTTCTTCAGGCCACTATTCAAATGTTACCTAATCAAGGAGGCCTACCCGAACCTACCTAAAATAACAGCTTATTTTCCCCCTCTCCACTGCAGTTGATAATGCCTCACTCTGCTTGATTTTTCTCTTTGATTTTTTGTGAAAATTGTGGATTAAATCAAATGATTATTCCCTGATTGGTCTTTTTCTAAACATTTTATTAAAGTGCTACCAAGTTTAAGTATTTTTTACATACGATTTTTAATGAATAAAACTATTGTGTTACAAACCAGAACTGGTGTTCAACAAATCCTTTTGAATTTATGTTCTTTTAGTATTCATTTTAAGTAAGATGTAATCCATTCTAATTTTCTTGACAGTCAATATATGGGACTAGAGTTTACCATTGTGTAAAGAAAATAAATTTATTATAGGAGAAAAAGTAATTTGTGAGATATTTTGTTCAATTGAAACAAACTCCTCAAACATTGTTATTCATTTTGGCATTCACTTGACCATTTATATAGGCAGAAACTTTCACTTTATTCCTTCTTCTATGTACATCAGGCTCTTGATTAACCCTAAACCACCCCCCCCCAAAAATAACTAAAGCTTAGCTCTTGCTTTTATCTTTTTCAGAATGTAAAAAGTCCAATCTAATCATAATTATGATCTAATCAATAATGCAGGTCCTGATAAACTATCCTTATGTGTCAATACTATTTAAAATGGCTTCATATTTTATGATCTTTATAGAAGCTGAGTATCTTTAATTTTCCAAAGATTCTGATTTATCAGCAATTCAGATAACATTTCTTAATTCCACCAGTGAAATTGGATATTAACATTTATATTTCTCCCTTGCTTTGGGGCCATTTAAAAGAATACTAATTTGTTCTTACAATATCTTGCCAAGCTAATTGAAATAATTTTCTTCTACCTACATCTTTTATGAGATGGATACATCCATATTTCAAGAAACTAAACTTAACAGTATCTGATGTAATTCTTACATCATGAAGAACAAACAACTTATACTGTTGTTTTTTTCCCCCCCAAAGAGGACTAAATTCATATCCAATTGACTTTGGATCTACATACACTAATATAAAATTGTTTATAGTTTCTTCACAAATCAGATTTGCCATTCTTTTTTTTTTTTTTTAAGATTTTATTTATTTGACAGAGAGAAACACAGCCAGAGAGGGAACACAAGCCGGGGGAGTAACTGAGGGAGAAGCAGGCTTTCCGCCTAGCAGGGAGCCCAATGTGGGACTCGATCCTGGGACTCGATCCCGGGACTCCAGGATCATGACCTGAGCCGAAGGCAGTCGCTTAACCAACTGAGCCACACAGGTGCCCAAGATTTGCCATTCTTTAAACAGTGTTCGGTCCTAATAACTATTATCATATGATGTTAGTTATTATAAGCCAAAAGAATATAAAGTTAGATGTTAGAACATGTAGGTTAGCTGTTTTTTTTTTTTTTAAGATTTTATTTATTTGACAGAGAGAAACACAGCTAGAGAGGGAACACAAGCAGAGAAACTGAGAGAGGGAGAAGCAGGCTTCCCACCCAAGTGGGAAGCTGGATGTGGGGCTCGATCCTGGGTCTCCAGGATCATGACCTGAGCCGAAGGCAGTTGTTTAACCAACTGAGCCACCCAGGCGTCCCATGGTTAGCTGTTTTTTATAACACATGTTCTAGTTCTAGTTATAGAGATCTATTTTTAAATATCTTGATGTCTGACTTCCCAACCCCAGGATAGATAAGGAAATCTGGTAAATCAAGGGATGATATAGGAATTTTAATAAACTATCCATAGTGAAATAAGGTTTTTTTCCTACTTGTCAGTTTATGACTGTAGCATCGAAAGATATCTTAAATTAGACTTTTAAAAATATTTATTTATTTGACAGAGAGATAGAGAACACAAATAGGCAGACTGGCAGGCAGAAGGTTCTCTGCTGAGTAGGGAGCCAGATGCGGGGCTTGATCACAGGACCCAAGGATCATGACCTGAGGTGAAGGCAGCCACTTAACTGATTGAGCCACCCAGGCACCCCTCAAATTAGACTTTTAAGGAGGGATGAAGCAAATGGCTACATGATGAGATATCTGCCTACATTAATGTTTGAATCATATAAAAAAATTACCAAATGACTTTATGTTTCTATAACTAACTTTTAGTTTTTAATCCCAAATCAAAATTATCTCCTAGGCTCATGGTGCATACTTGCATTTCTCAGAAACTAAGAAGGAAATAAAAGATATTAAAAAAATGAAAATGTCCCTTAATTATAAAAATTTATAATTTTGTTAGTTATGACAAAATCAGCTGCCATATCATTAATTACTTTAGAATGTGAAAATTATATGATGTTTTTAGTCAGTATCATAAAAAATGTTCAACTTGGGGAAAGCAATTGATAAAATCAGAAAGCTGCTATGAATTTTTTGTAAAAGATTAGTATCATTTTTTGATAGATTTCCTTATTGCTTCCTTGTCATTTCCTTAATTTTTACCAACTTAGCAAATATAACCAAATATAACCAATTTTTTAAAAAAATTAAAGAGGGGAAAATTACTATATAACAGGTGGTTAGGAAGGAAATATCTAGATAAAACAACTTTTTTTTTTTAAAGAGAGAAATAAAATCTACAGGTAAAATACCCAATCTTATACTTTAATGTTATGGGTAGTTTGCTGAAACACAAAAATAAAAATTAAGAAAGAACATATGGCACATCACAATTCTTAAGAAAAGAGTTAATGATTCTGAAGATTAGAGACAGATGTAGAGAATAAGATACTCAATTTAGATAATTGGTCAAAACATTGTTGAGAATATTAACTCACACCATGAAATTCAGAATAGTTTTGGAAAAAAAGAAATCCATCAGCAGTGCATCCAGTTTAATATATATTTTCTATAAAACTTCCTTCTTTGATATTTGTATGGATTACACTTGGCCATGATCGGTCATAGTTTCACTTAAAAAGAATTAAGCTAAAGGTAATGTAGAAAAATGTTATATGAAAAATCATTCTGACCTGAATTCATTCTTTTTTTTTCCTGAGAGAGAGAGAGAGAGAGAGAGAGAGAGAGTATGAGCTGGCAGGAGTGGAGGGGAGAGAGAATTTTAAGCGGACTCCATGCCAGCACATGCTCACACAACCCTGATTGTTGATCTCACAACCCTGAGATCATGACCTGAGTCTAAATCAAGAGGCAAATGCTTAACTGACAGCCACACAGGTGACCCCTGAATTTATTCTTACTATATTGGTTGCAAAATAGTGATTTTTTGACTACATCATTCTTTTGGCAATTAGTTGGCATTCTACTATAAAGAAGAGCTTTCCCTTCTCCCTGAATTTATTTGTTTGCTTGGTCTTTAGTGCTAATATGAGCTCTTTTGTGCTTGTTGTGGCCTTTTCTTTTTCATTGACCAAATCTCTTCTCATTTATTTTCATAGCATCCTTGGTAGTAGCAAACTAATCATTTAAAAAACCATGAAGGAGTACGTCACTTAAAATATTTAGCATACAGTATATAACAGAAAATTGTATTTCTTCTCAGCTATTTTTAATTTTATAAGAAAATACTCCCCATGTAACTTGAGTTATATCTGGTCCCTTGACAGCACTGGGTTTAGGGGTGCCAATGCCCTGTGAACTCAAAAATCTGAATAAAATTTTGACTTGACAAAAACTTACCTACTAATAGCCTGCTGTTGACCTGAAGCTTTGCTTATAACAAAGTTAACTAACATTTTTATAGTTAACTATTTAATAAAATAATTTATTATTAA
Organism: Spilogale gracilis; assembly: GCA_004023965.1. Classification (NCBI taxonomy): domain Eukaryota; kingdom Metazoa; phylum Chordata; class Mammalia; order Carnivora; family Mephitidae; genus Spilogale; species Spilogale gracilis. Next base: position 85,416 of record PITA01001417.1, read on the forward strand.
ATAAATTGATTAAATCAAATGATTATTCCCTGATTGGTCTTTTTCTAAATATTTTATTAAAGTGCTACCAAGTTTAAGTATTTTTTACATACTATATGTGTGAGAGCTCCATTTACTACACATCTACTTCCACTGTTGAAAAATTTATGTCAGCCTTGAATGAATAAAGAGTAGTTGGAAATGCAGAAATTGAAGTTAGTTTATGTAATAGTTTTTGCTAAAGATAATGCTCATGATTTTCTTATATAAATTAAAATTCAAAGAAACTCTTTCTAGGCCCTACATAGATATATAATTTCTTTTGGTAGAAAAGATGAGCCACTTCAAGCCACTAATTCTTAAAACTGCATGATACTTTTAATAAATTAAAGAATACACAATTTAAATGATTTGCTTCTTTAACTATTTTTCTCCTAGTTTTATATAAAGAAGATGGAAGCATGTAAAATTAGCATAAATTAATTTTTCAAATTTCTGTCATGCCTCAATTAAACCAAAGCTCTAAAATTAGGATGTCTTAAATGAAATTCATTCACATATGTATTTTTGAATGATTTTTATACTGCCTTCATTTAATACAGGTGATACTGTCTCCTCAGTTCAAAACCAAATTTTTTTTCAAGATTTTCTTTATTTATTTGACAGAGAGAAACACAGTTAGAGAGGGAACACTAGCAAGGGGAGCAAGGGAGGGAAAAGCAGGCTGCCTGCCAAGTAGGGAGCCTGGTGTGGGGCTTGATCCTGGGACTCCAGGGTCGTGACCTGAGCCAAAGGCAGATGCTTAACAACTGAGCCACCTGGGCATCCCTCAAAACCAAATTTTTTACTCACTCTACATTCATTCAACCCTATTTGCTGGATATAATTTCAGAGGTTTAAAATATAAAAATGAAGAATACATGGGTTCTGTCATCAAGTTGCTTATGTTTTAAAAGAAGACAGGCGTGTAATGAGATAATATGAGTGAACAGCATGAGAGGAGCCCTAAAAAAAATAACAAATGAAAAAATATAATGAATAAAACTTTATGGGATGTAGGGAATAAATAGATCAATTATCTCTAATGTTTATAAACATTAATGGCTTTCTGAATCGATTCTCATCAAGAACTTCACCTTAACCACCAGGGTAAAATTCTGTGAAGATAGGGACAGAACGATTTCCAACATTCAGGAAAAACACTAATATGTGAATTAGAAAATTTTGGAAACAGAAATACCATTTTATTTCCTTATACTAAATTCAGAGTGAGGGCAAAGAGGATGTGTTCTTGGTAATAGAAGGAAAGAGCCTTAATCAGTATTGTGACTCAGCATGTGGCGTCCTTTTCCTACTTATTCAGTCTTGGTTCAAAACAGAGTTGAGAAGGTAGAGAGACTGCTATAGACTTCCAACTCGGTTGTTATGGCAGTAAGATGAAACAGTTAGATTATCTGATTCTTAAAGGGTTTGAAGTTTACAATTAAGTAGGAACAGGGAAGAATGCAAAAGAGACACTGCAGAGCTACAGGTGGGCCCAGTAGATTACCAGATCAAAGAAATTCTGACAGCCAGGTGAAAAAAAGGGGGGGGCATGGACCCCTTGTAGGGAAAGGCTATAAGTGATGGGGAGGGTAGCAACAGAGTTGGGGGAGTGCTGTGTAAGAATGCGAAGGCTAGATGAGGACTCTTACCCAGTTCTTTCTCCATTCCCACCGTGAATGGCAAGAACCTGGTTCTCCTTTCAGGTATTATTAAAAAATGCTTGCTCTGATTTTCCTTGTGGTCACATGGAAAAGCCAAACACCTACATCAACATCTCCACTCCTTGTTAGAATGCAAGCACACAAAGCAGAGATTTGGGTAACCAACCTGGAGAGAGCACTCTCTCTGGACAGGGTAACAGGCCTCTCTTTTTTGCTTAGATGAAAGGTTCCTGAGTAAAATGGAAATCATTCACCAAATCTGAATGAATTTGCTTTGGTGTGACATTTGTGCATAAAATAGAAGGAGGCAATTTTCTTTTTTTCTTTTTTTAAAGATGTTATTTATTTGACAGAGAGAAACACAGCAAGAGAGGGAACCCAAGCAAGGGGAGTGAGAGAAGGAGAAACAGAAGGAGATGGCTTCCCTGAGAGCAACAAGCACAGACTATCCTCTCCAGGGACAAAGGAGCTGCCGACACCATTTACCACCCCCCCCCCCCCGCCCGGCATAAACCAAGTTCAGTAAACAGCACAGCACCAACAGTGGTGGCCTAACATCTTTAAACCAAGCCCACCTCCCCCATGCTCTGCTGGTACAGTTTTGTGCCTAAAGACCAGCTTCAAGGTCTCTGTACTGACCATAAAGTTCTACAAAGTTTCAGTTCTAGTAAAAACAGCATCAAGTCTCATTTAACAAGCAGACCAGGGGTGCCTGGTGGCTCAGTCAGTTAAGTATCTGCCTTTAACTCAGGTCATTATCCCAGGATCCTGGGACCGAGCCCCACATTGAGCTCCCTGCTCAGTGGGAAGCCTGCTTCTCCCCCTCAGTACGCCTCTCCTAACTACCCTTACTTGTGCATGTGCTCTCCCTCTCTATCTCAAACGAACAGGCAGACCTGAGCACACCTAGTTAAAATTCACCACACTCTGGCCAAAATCTAGTAAGGAGAATCTCTGCAGATGACTGAGCTGAGGGATAGAGCAGCCAAAACACAGCAACAAAGTGCACACAGCACACATCAAAGATACATTCTGAAACATCAGACCCTGAACATTATATGACCTCTTCTTCATAAAGCCATTACTCTCAGGAACAGAAAGCATAGCTGGATTTTCTAACACAGAGAATGAGACAGAGTAGACAAAATACCAGGATGGAGGAATTCATCCCAAAAGAAAGAACAAGAAAACTTCATGGTCAGGGATTTAATTGAAACAGATATAAGAAATATGTTTGATGCAGAATTTAAGTAAATAGTCATAAGGATACTTGCTGGGCTTGAGAAAAAACATGGAAGACTTCAGGAAGGCCCTTACCACAGAGATAAAAGAGCTAAAAAACAATCAGGCAGAAATGGAAAATGCAATAACCAAGATTTAAAACTGGATGTAACGACCACAAGATTGGAAGAAACCCAGGAGAGAATAAGTAATATAGAAGATAGAATTATGGAAAATAATGAAGTTGAGCAAAAGAGATAAAGAAAAATTATGGATCATGAGAGTAGACAGGAAACTCAGTGACTCCATGAAATATAATAACACTTATATCATAGGAGTCCCAGAAGAAGGTGAGAGAGAAAAGGGGACAGAATGTTTATTTGAAGAAATGATAGCTGAAAACTTCCCTATCTGAGGAAGGAAACAGATATCCAAATCTAGAAGGTACAGAGAACTCCCATTAAAATCAACAAAAGCAGGCCAACACCACAACATATTGTAGTTAAATTTGCAAAATATAGTGATAAAGAAAAAAATCCTAAAGGCAACAAGACAATAGAAGTCCCTAACTTACAAAGACCCATATGGCTTAACAGCAGATATATCCACAGAAACTTGGCAAACCAGGAGAGAGTGGCATAATATATTCAATGTGCTAAATAGAAAAGATATGCAGTCAAGAATATTCTATCCAGCAAGGCTGTCATTCAGAATAGGAGAGATAAAGAATTTCCTGTACAAACACCAACTAAAGGAGTTTATACCACTAAACCAGCCCTGCAAGAAATATTAAAGGTGACTCTTTGAGTAGGAAGGAAAGTGACCAAGACTAGAAAGGAACAGAGAAAACCTCCAAAAACAATGACAAAATAAATAATAAAATGGCAGTAAATATGTACCTATCAATAATTGCTCTGAATGTAAATAGACTAAATTCTCCAATCAAAAGACTTAGTGTGCCAAAATGGATTGCAAAAAAAAAAAAGGAAATAATTTCCATTTATATGCTGCCTATAGAAGACTGATTTTAGACATAAAACACCTGCAGATTGAAAATGAAGGAAAGGAGAATATTTACCATACAAATGGATGTCAAAAGAAAGCTGAGGTAGCATTCCTTATATTAGACAAAATAGATTTTATTTTATTTTTTTAAGATTTTATTTATTTATTTGACAGAGAGAAACACAGCTAGAGAGGGAACAGAAGCAGGGGGAGTGAGAGATGGAAAAGCAGGCTTCCCGCTGAACAGGGAGCCCGTTGCGGGACTCGATCCCGGGTCTCCAGGATTGTGACCTGAGCCGAAGGCAGTCGCTTAACCAACTGAGCCCCCCAAATAGATTTTAAACCAAAGATTGTAACAAGAGGTGAAGAAGGACACTATATCATAATAAAAGGGTCTATCCAACAAGAAGATCTAACAATTGTAAATACCTATGCTCCCAACTTGGGAGCACCTAAATATATAAAAAAATAATGACAAACATAAAGGAACTCATAAATAATACAGTAATAGGGGAAGACTTTAACACCCCCACTTGCATCAATGTACAGATCAGCTAAGCAGAAAATCAACAAAGAAACAATGGCTTTGATTGACATAGTAGACCAGATGAACTTAACAGATATATTCGGAATATTTCATCATAAAGCAGCAGAGTACACTTTTTTTCAAGTATACATGGGACATTCTTCAGAATAAGTTAAATACTAGGGAACAGAACAGACCTCAACAAGTACAAAAAGATTGAGATCATACCATGCATCTTTTCTGATTACAGCACAATGAAACTTGAAGTCAACACCAGAAGAAATTGGGAGATCACAAATACACAGAAGTTAAAGAACATAGTATTAAAGAATGAATGGGTCAATCAGGAAATTAAGTAAGAAATTTAAAAAATACATGGAAACAATGAAAATGAAAACACAGTGGCCCAAAAACCTTATGATACAGCAAAAGCTGTCCTAAGAGGGAAATACATATCAATACAGATCTACCTCAAGAATCAAGAAAAATCTCAATAAACAACCTAACCTTACAACTAATGGAGTTAAAAAAAAACCAAAAAACAAAAAACAGACAAATAAATTAAAAAAAAACAAAAACAAAACTCAAAAGAAAACTAAAACAAACTGAAGAAGGGCAATATAAAGATTAGAGCAGAATTAAATGATATGGAAACCAAAACAACAATAACAACAACAACAAAAACAAAACAGCAAAACAGAGCAATGAAACCAGGATCCAGTTCTTTGAAAAAATCCATAAAAATGATAAAGCCCTACCAAGATTTATCAAAAGGAAAGGAGAAAGAACCCAAATAGATAGAGTCACAAATGAGAGAGGAGAAATAACAACCAACACCATTGAAATATAAACAATTAAAAGAAATTGTATGAAAAGCATATGCAATTAGATGAAATAGTATATATCAACAAGTTGGACAATCTGGAAGAAAAGAATAAACTCCCATGAGTAAATATAAACTACCAACATAAAACAGGGAGAAATAGAAAATTTGAACTGATAACAAGCAAAGAAATTAAATCAGTAATCAAAAATCTCCCAACAAACAAAAGTCCTGGGCCAGATGATTTCAAAGGGGAAGTCTACCAAACATTTGAAGGAGACTTAGTATCAATTCTCAAACTATTCTGAAAAACAGAAATGGAAGGAAAACTTCCAAACTCACTCAATGAGGCCAGCATTACCTTGATTCTAAAACCAGAGAAAGAATCCACTGAAAAATAAAAGTATGGCCAATATCCCTGATGAACATGAATGCAAAAATTCTCAATAGAATACTAGCAAATTGAATCCAATAGTGCGTTAAAGAATCATTCACCACAGCCAGGTCAGATATACATATGGTTGCAAGGGTGGTTCAATATTCACAAATCAATCAACGTGATACACCATTCTAATAATAAAAAAAGGATAAAAACCATATGATCTTTTCAATAGAATCAGGAAAAACATTTGACAAAGTACAACATCCATCCATGATAAAAATCCTCAATAGAGTAGGTTTAGAGGGAACATACCTCAACATAATAAAGGACATGTACAAAAACCCCACAGCTAATATCATTCTCAATAGGAAAAAACAGAGCTTTTCCTGTATGGTCAGGAACAAGACAAGGATCTTCATTCTCACCAGTGTTATTTACCATAGCACTGGGAGTCCTAGCCTCAGCCATCAGACAACAAAAAGAAACAAAAGACATTCAAATCTGCAAGGAAGAAGTCAAACTTTATCTATTTGCAGATACATGATACTCAATATAGAAAACCCGAAAGACTCCACCAAAAAATTGCTAGAACTCTGATACACAAATTCAGTAAAGTAAAATCAACATACAGAAATTTGTTGCCTTTTGTTTTTGTTGTTGTTGTTAGGGAGAGAGAAAGAGAGAACAAGTGGGGGTGGGGCAGGGTGGAGGAAGGAGCAGAAAGAGAAGGAGACAGAGAATCTTAGGCAGGCTCCATGGTAGCATGGAGCCTGATACAGGGCTTGATCTCATGACCCTGAGACCATGATCTGGACAAAATCAAGAGTCCCATGCTTAACCAACAGAGCCACCCAGGGTACCCTTGTTGTGTTTCTATATACCAATAATAAGCCAGAAAGAGAAATCAAGGAATTGATCCTATTTTCAATTGCACCAAAAACCATAAGATACCTAGAATACACTTAACCAAAGAGGTAAAAGATTTGTACTCTGAAAACTCTAAAACACTCATGAAATCATTGAGGATGACACACACACAAAAATAGAAAAACTTTCCTAGCTCATGGATTAGAAGATCAAATTGTTAAAATGTCTATACTACTCAAAGTAATCTACACATTTAATGCAATCTCAAAATAACATCAGCATTTTTCAAGACCTTGAACAATCCTAAACTTTGTATGGAACCACTTTGGAACTGAATAGTCAAAGCAATCTTGAAAAAGAAAAGCAAAGCTGGAGGCATCATATTTCTGCACTTCAAGTTATATTATGAAGCTATAGTGCTCAAGAAAGTATGGTACTGGCACAGAAACAGACGCATAGATCAATGGAACAGAATAGAAAACCCAGAAATGGACCCACAAGTATACGGTCAACTAATCTTTGACAAAGCAGGAAAGAATATCTGACGGAAAAAAATGAGAGCCACTACAACAAATGGTGTTGGGAAAACTGGACACCAACATGCAAAATAATGAAGCTGGACTGCTCTTATATAATGCAAAAAAAAATAAATAAATTCAAAATGATGAAGACCTAAATGTAAGATAGGAACCCATCAAAATCCTAGAGGAGAACACAGGAAATAACCTCCTTGATCTTGGCTACAGCAACCTTTTGCAAGATGCATCTCTAAAGGCAAGGAAAACAAGAGCAAAAATAAACTATTGGGACTTTATCAAGATACAAAGCTTTATACATAGCAAAGGAAAAACTGAAACAAAACTGAGTGCAACCTTTGGAATGGAAGAAGGTATTTCCAATAATATGTCTGATAAAGGGTTAGTATCCAATATCTATAAAGAACTTATCAAACTCAACATCCCCAAAACAACCCAGTTAGGAAATAGGCAGACGAAATGAATAGCCATTTTTTCCAAAGACATCAGATGGCAAACAGATACATGAAAAAATGTTCAGCATCACTTATAATCAGGGAAATACAAATCAAAACTACAATGAGACATCACCTCACACCAGTCACCATGGCTAAAATGAACAATACAGAGAATAACAGATGTTGGTGAGGATGTGGAGAAAGGGGAATCATCTTTTTGGTGGGAACACAAACTGGTACAGTCACTCTGGAAAACAGTACAGAGATTCCTCAAAAAGTTAAAAAGAAAGTTACCCTATGGGGTGCCTGACTGGCTCGGTTTGTTGAGCATCTACCTTCAGCTCAGGTCATGATCCTGGAGTCTTGGGATTGAGGCCCACATCAGGAACTTCTCCCTCTGCCCCTTCACCATGCTAGTGTTCTCTCTCTCTCTCTCTTGCTCTCTCAAATAAATAAATGAAATCTTTAAAAAATATATATTAAAAAAATAAAGTTACCCTACAAACCAGCAAGTACACTACTAAGTATTTATTCCAAAGAGCAAAAAAAAAGGGGGGGGGGGGACACATGCCCCCTGCTGTTTATAGCAGCAGCAGCATCAAAGGCCAGATTATAGAAAGAGCCCAAATGTCCATCAACTGATGAATGGTTAAAGAAGAGGTAGTATATACACAATGAACTATTACTCAGACATTTTGATGTGTTTCTCTCAGCCTTGCATCTATATGAGCATAGCACATAGCACATAGTCTACCCCTAGATTCTTCTTTTTTAAGTTAATAATTCATCATAAGCATAAGTCATATATTTCCAAAATACATTTTAATAATTGAAATTAAACTAACATACTTAATAGGTACTTGTGTACTTTTATATTGTTTCAAAAAATTCACAGTTACAACTTATGTTACACGATTTTTTTGCCTAAAATTATTGTAACCTAAAAACAATCACAAAATATAATTTTCAGGTCAAATAATCAAAATATTTTAACTTTCATGGTAAGTATTGCCGGAATGATTTCCAAAATGACAATATAAATGTATATTCCCACTAGTCTTGCTGTTATCTATGCTATTTTAGAATGAAAAAAATATTTTATTGTTTCAATATATATATATTTCTTTGCTTGCTAGTGAAGTTTGTATTTCCCATAATCAATATATGTTCTTTTCTTTCAGTTATATTTTAATAGATTTGTGAGAAAAATTAGTATAACCAATTATTATTATATTTATTGCAAATATTTATTTTAGTTTGTTCTTCATGTTGGCTTATGATATTAAAAATTATTTTGAGTGCTTATTGTATATTATCACTCATATGTGCTTTATCTGAATAACTCATGCAATTAGGCACTGCTATTATTCTTACTTTAGATATCTGGAATCTAATGCATAGAGAAGTTAAATAATCTGCAGTGGTAAGTTAGAATTCTCACCAGGTAGTGTGGCTTCAAAACCTATACTGTGGGGCATCTGGGTGGCACAGTTGGTTAAGTGACTGCCTTCAAAACAACAACAACAAAAAACCCCTATACTGTTTGGCAGTATGTCATCCTGTCTCAAGATCTAAATCCTGTCTCAAGATCTAAAAATATATATATTTATATATATATATATACATAGGTGATTCAATTGGTAAAGTGTCTGACTTTGGCTCAGGTCATGATCCCAGGGTTCTGGGGATTGAGCCACACCCTGGGCTCCCTGGTTAGTGGGAAGCCTGCTTCTCCCTCTCAGTCCCTCTCTCCATTCATTTTCATTCTCTCTCTCTCTCTCTCTCTCTCTCTCTCATAAATATATAAATACTTTTTAAAAAGGTGATTATTTTAAAAAAGAGTTATTTCATCTTACAATTTGCTATCATTCTTGATGTTAGTCAGAAAACTTTTTTTTTTTTTTTTGAGTAGTAAACTATGTGGTTCCACCAATTTGGATTGTTATATGTTGATATATAACATAAAAGATATTTGAATTCCAAATTCTGAAGTCTATTAGTCCTAGATATGCATATGAAATTCCTAAGAATTCATATGCCTGCAATCATGTAAAAGACTGTAGAAAAGCAATATTTTCATCAGACTTGGGGAACACACACAAAAAAATCTCTTCTAAATTCACCATGCCCTCCAACTTGATATACAGATTTGACTTTGGTAAAGTGAAACTGTACCTGCTCAAAACAACCTGCTGAAATCTTGTTTGACTTTTATTTTCTCTGAAATGGAATTCAAAAATATCAACTATGTATTTTTTGAAATATCATTATTCATAAATATTGGACTTACTACTTCATAGAGATTCTCTGACTTCCCATGAGTTGCCTGAGAAATTATTTGCAATCCTGAGATAGCAAGTACTATGTAAACATCGAATAACTTGACTTAGCACATAATATAGTGGCAGAATAATTTACAACGCGCATTAAGTAAACCAGCATGAGCGTAACATAAACGTTGCAGCTTAAATTTTTGTACCTGGAACAAAGGCTATATAACTATATCAGTATAAAAGACACTACTTATAGTTCTCTAACTATAAAAAGAAAAAAAGCACAAAATCTAACCTGATTACTGAAAATTCTGACCTTGGTTTTGAATAGAAAGTACAAACTGCATTAAGAAATACAACACTGGGGAAAAAACCTGTCGTGTGATTTTCCTTCCCAGCATGAGATGGGCATTGTGTTTTATGACCAGTGGTAATGTCCACCACAAGAGATGTGAAAAGGAGATTTTGTTATGAAATTTCAAACCTAAAGCCATGGTTAGTGGGGTGCCAGGGTGGCAGAGTCATTTATGTAATCTCTTGGTTTTGTCTCATGTCACAATCTCAGGATTCAAGCCCTGTGTGGCCTCTGCGCTCAGCATGGAGTTTGCTTGAGATTCTCTCTGTTCCTCTCCCGCTTCCCCTCACCCACTAAAATAAGTAAGTAAATCTTTAAAGCCCTGGTTAGCATCTTCACAGATAAAATGAATTGTTTAGATTTGCTAGCTTCAAAGAAAATCCATAGGAAACAGTAAATATTCTTCTCTACTGTTATCGATAATGTAATTCCTGAATGAACACTATTACCACACATTACACTTGTTTTGCTATTATATTTTAATATAAAACTGTGCTGATTATTTTCTATTATACTATATATATATATATTGATAGCACATATTGGGCACTTAACATGTGCCGAATTTAATTCTTACAGCAATCCTTAGTGATAGGTGGTGCTAGTATCTACTTGGAGAGAAATTAGGACAAGCCCATAACACTTTTTGTTGATCCTAAAACATAATATTCAACTTTAAAATCTATAATTACTGCTATATATGTTTTCATCATTGCTATCATTCCATAATTAGTATTTGATACATATTGAAGGTGCATATGATAAATTTCATTACTAAGTCAGATTTATGCAGTGAGGAAACCTCAAAACCAAGGTTTAATTTTTTTTTTAAAGATTTTATTTATTTGACAGAGAGAAACACAGCCAGAGAGGGAACACAAGCAGGGGGAGTGAGAGAGGGAGAAGCAGGCTTCCCGCCGAGCAGGGAGCCCGATGTGGGACTCCATCCTGGGTCTCCGGGATCATGACCTGAGCCAAAGGCAGTCGCTTAACCAACTGAGCCACCCAGGCGCCCCATAATTTCTTAATTAATACGAAGAAGAAGAGATAAAGGGACTGTTAATGATGACATGTTTTATACAGTACAAAACAACATTTTATTATTATATATTATTGAAGTGACTAAAAGGGAAGAATCTGAAGTTTTATGTCCTTAAGGACAATAAACCCTCTCATCAGGGAAAAAAAAAAAAACGCTGCTTATTATAGTTACAACCCAAGACATAAGCATATTCATTGTCATATGTTCTGTTTTAATTAACAGAGTTCTGTTGGGGTTGCTAATTTTTGATAACTGAAAAGAAAATAGCAAACAGACAATTTGTCATGTTAACATGCAGATGCCCAACCACAACTCAGTATGGGAATCAGGCAGGCAAGAAGAGGAAAGTGGCTTGGGAAAGATTTGAGGAACTGACGAGAGAACGACCCAGAACACTGCATTCAGATATGTGAATACATAAGCTTGGGTCTGATTCACGCCCAGTAAACATCTGAAGGTACTAGTCTGGCAGGGGACACACATACTTCATAGGCATCTCTAAGCATAAATGGGGGAGACAATGTGACAATCTCTCACTGAGATCATAGTGAATAGAGTCTTCTCAACCTTGTAGAAAATACTGATGATGATTTTAGCAAGTTAGTTATAGCTCCTGACAAGTTCAGGATGAAATGAGGGCATAATCAAAATGCTGTGGCAGAAATCCTCTCATGCCGATTTTGTACAGTTGGCAGAGAGAAGGGAATGTGGAGCAATTCAATTCAGGCCTGGGGCCTCACTTTAACCATTTCAGATGGTGGGCTTGAGATAGAAAACAAAATGCTGACTATCTGTTGCATCCAAGGGTTCCTAATATGTTGCCAGGGTCTTTGTTAGTTGCCTGGGGACAGAACAGAACTACATTGGCATCTGTCGGGCTTCATTAATTGGGCAACTCAGCGCAGTCATGAAAAGAAAGAGATCATAAAGCATTATGATTACATTTGTTATTGGTGAAATAGTGATCACTGAATCCCCAGGACAGAATAAGCTCTTAAATATGCAAGTGAAATACACCAGTAAGAGAGGAGTGAAAATCTCTGATTATAATGTCTATTAATAAACTCAACAAATAATAACTGAGAATCGAAGCATCAGACATGTTTCCAGTTAAAACTATTAAAAAATACTACATGCTTACTCTCCAAAATTTGCCTTTCCCTTTTCTACACTCCAAAAAATAATTTATTTTAAAATTAAAAGCTTTGTGTGAATATATTGTTAGGGTAAGACTGAGGAACATTGAATTTTGATTGAATACCTTTACATGATTTCCTTTAAGGTTTTGGGGTATTATTCTCTAGGTATAGGATCAAATGCAAATTTTGTTAAGGATTTGTACAAAAATAGTATTCATTTTTTAAAAAAGATTTTATTTATTTGCTTGACAGAGAGAAACACAGCAAGTGAGGGAACACAAGCAGGGGCTGTGGGAGAGGGAGAAGCAGGCTTCCCACCAAGCAAGGAGACTGATGTGGGGCCCAATCCCAGGACTTCAGGATTATGACCTGAGCTGAAGGCAGACGCTTAAAAACTGAGCCACCCAGCCACCCCCCCAAAATAGTATTCTAACTAACTGTGATAAATGGTCCTAAAAAATCCTGAAAACAGTTGAGGTTACTAAAATAGCAGAGTAGTTTTATTTAAACCTCAGTTGAGAATAGCTATTTTACCATGCACTTACATTCATGACACTCTATCATCATCAATCTTTATAAATTTTCTTTCATATTATAGCTTATATTTTATATTTTTCCTGCATTTTATTTTATACCAATCTTATCCTTGAATAGATTCTAATGTTCATATATCACCTGGAAAATATGTAGATCTTTTGAAAAACAGGCAGTATTTTTGGCTGTATATACATATTTTAAATATCTTTTAAAATAGATAATAAAGTTTTAAGAATTATTCAGCTCTTGAAGATGGTCTCAGGGTGCCTAGGTGGCTCATTTGGTTAAGGGTCTGCCTTCTGCTCAGGTCATGATCTCCCAGTCCTGGGATCAAGTACCACGTTGGGCTTTCTGCTCAGCGGGGCATCTGCTTCTCTCTCTCTCTCTCTCTCTCTCCCCCTTTACCCCGACTCCCGCTCATTCTCTCTCTCAAATAAATAAAATCTTTAAAAAAGTAGTTTTCATATACTGACTTACTTAATTCTTAACAATGATTTTGTTGTGTAAATACTAACATTTTTAAAATTTTATTTACAGATAAGGAAACTGAAACACAAGACCAGCAAGAGTTCCTCAAGCTCGCACAGCTAAAAAAAACTGTACCCAGATAATGTGGCTATAGAATCCGGAAATTTTAACCTGCCTCTGTGTATGCTGCCTCTATATACGTTGCATTGTGATGTAGATCTATTTTCCATATCTTGATTTTCCACTTGACACCACATTTTTAAGATCTGTCCACAAGAGTGTAAAAATGATATGCATTGCTTCCAAGCACTACTGCTGCATACCATTCTATAATATATAGTCACACATTTTAAGTAACTTCTCCTTGTTAGAGACACCGGGATTAATTCTAACTCTCTGCTTCTACAAACAATACTGCAGTAAACATTCTGCAAAATTCTCTTTTGAGGCTTGCTTGTACAGTTTGATGTGGAGTGGAATTTCTGGGTCACTCTGTATGTGAATGCTAAATTTTACTACATCCTATTAAAGTACTCTCCAAAATAGTTATACCAGTTTTCATTCCAAGAGGAACGCATCCACATCACTATCTTATTACCTAATATACAACACTTGATATTTAGCATAGGGTTTGCCAGTCTGATTAAAGGTACATGCTTGTGGTCTTATTTTGCCATTTCTCTTTGCTAGAGGAGTTAATAGTCTTTTTGTGTAGCTTTAGCTATCAGGGTTTTGTTCTGTAAATTAATCTTATTATTTGTCCATTTTTTCAAATGTGTTTAACTGTGCTTTCTTGTTGATTTGAAGTAGTTTCTTGGACATTTTTTATATTAATATAGAAATCTTTTAAAAACCTTTAAATTCCTTTTGATTTTTTTTATTGACAGCTCACAAATTGCAAAGAGATATCCTTAGTGGAACTAAGAAATTCGGTGATAATCACAGATTACCATGACTGAAACAAGAAGAATAATGACAAGGACAGCAAATCTGTAACACAGTGTTAGGGAAAATGGACTAGCACTCTACCTCAGAAGATCTACTAAGCATAACAACCCAGGGAAGTAGGTGTTGTTAGCCCCATTTTTATGATGATTAAACTAAAATTTGGGACTGTCATTTATCATAGGATTGGTAATTGGAGGCCAACAGGATTTGGGCAAATTTAAAAGCAGTGGCTGCCCACATTCCTTTTTATCAACACAACAAGTGATTCTGAAGGATTAGTTCTTTGCTAGCACTTAAGAAAGATTGTCTATCTGAATCCTATATTTGTCAGATTTTGTGACTACTGCTTTATATACAGAAAAAAAAATGATTGAAACATAAGTAAGGCAGAAATTCAGAACTTTCTGCCAATTGTCATCTGTTCTCTCTAGTTATAAATGCACAAGTGTCTCTTGGTCCACCTCTAAAGAGAAAAATACTTTGGTAAAATATAATTGAAAGCAAAATCTTCTATCAATCTGGAAAACTCGTCCACAAATACAGTAGAGAAAGAAAACAATTTATTACTGTGTAAGATTTTAGTCAGAGTATGATGTGCTTGAGAGGCAGTCTGCTAGGATTGCAAAGACAAAAAAGAAATGTTATCTTTTTATATAGTCAGGCAGATATAACCTATTACATATATGTTTTCAACATAAACAATAACTAGTCTTCAAGTAAAAGGGCTTGGCCGCATCAAGAGCACACTTTGTGTGATCATGTGTGATCACCTGGCGATTGGGGTGACTATCTATGTTGGTTAATTGGCTTTACTCAAAGGAAAAAATAAACTTTTGATATCCTTGTAACAGAAGACAGGTTTGTAACTTGAAGCCAACTGAAATTACTCTCCTATCCTCCTGCAGAAATTGGGAGATCTGGATCCTATCTTCCTTGGATGTTTACATTCCCAAGTACTTGAGAAAGCCATTCCTGTGTATTCACACAGTGAACAAAACTGTTCTTCACTTTTAAAATGATTTACATACATTTACGAGAGAGAAGGAATTTACAATAACAGATTTATTAAAGCAAGTGGTAAAAAAAAAGGAGTACAGGGGGAAGGAAATCTTTTTTGTCATTTTTAACATGGAGAATAAAGACTCTTATTTTTAATTTTTATTTGTCTTTACAGGTGTTAATGCATTCTGTATTTAATACTTGTGGTTACAACAACTTCCTGAGTGTCTTTTATTCAATAGTAATTTTAGGTTAACAATGAACTTTCAGGGTAAAATTATGCATATACTTTGATAAAGTGCTTTGAATGTATAAAACAATTAGTTTTCACCTCAACCTGTACTATACTATTACTGTTCTCTTTTATAGATGAGCAAGTAGAGGCACAAAGCTAAATTATTAATTCCAGGTAGCCTGGTTCTGAAGTCTAGATCATTAGGCATTCTTAATATCACAGAATCTCTTTCACCTATAATTTATCTCCCTCCCCACCCTCTCATATATTATACCTTTCCTTAAGAACATTTTAGTGACTTTTTAATTCTGCAAAGCACTAATGGTTTCCTTTTAGACACAAATAAGCTTAATTTTCCAAAGAAACCAGGCTGACAGCAAATGACTGCTAGTTATTTTGAATATTTGGACTTTATGTCTTATTTAATAAGCTCCATATTTAAAGGAATGAGGCTGATACAAAAGCGACAGTCAAGCAAAGCTTTATTTCCTGCCAAGCATCTAGGATTATACTGGCCAGCCAGGGTCGCTTCTCAGGGAGAGAAATCGAGGCCACCTAATTTCTCAGGCTAGCTTTTATAGGGTGACCCCCACACACACACACAAATCACAAGCTAACCAGGGTTAATTTGCATTAGTATTGCTCCAGGAACCGGGAAGTTGAGGGAACTCAGGCATTCCCATAATGGGCTGCCCATTCCCAGTTTGCATCTCCATACCTTCCAGGATGCTCCCGGAATGGGAGGTTAAGGAGGTTAACTGATTGGTTGTCTCCCCCAACCTGGCTTGCCCTTGCTTTCCAGGAGCCGTTTGCTCATAACATCTGGAGCTGTTTTCCTGCGTAATCAAGATGGCGGCCTGGACTTCCAAGTAGGTCTGTACATCATTAATTCCTGCTCAATAAAAGAGAAATGTATAACATCTTAAGACAGGGGATATAAAATCAAAGAGTTCTTGCTTCATAGGCTTTGTTTCTTTTCATCAATAAGTATATAAGATGGCTCTGTGGAGCACCTGGGCAGCTCAGTCAGTTAAGCATTGGACTCCTGATTTCAACTCAGATGATGATCTCAGGTTGTGGAATCGACTTCAGGTGATCCACAGTGTGGAGCTTGCTTGAGATTCTTTCCTCTCCCCCGTCCCTCCCCATTCATGTGTTCATGTGCGTGTTCTTTCTCTCTCTCTAAAATATATACATATATATGTATATCTATATATATAATGGCTTAAAAATCTGAAATAGTTTATTATATTTCTATTAAAGTGATTTTTTTTTTAGGTATAAGACAGTCATGCCTATGAATATATAACTACCAAAGGAAAAATCTTGCCTGCCAAAAATGTTACCTTATTAAATCTCCAAGGTAAATTAAGTGTAAGTATTGGGCTAAACACAGAATAGTTGAGGAGGATAAGGTCCTGGCCTTCTGACATTTACACACTAATAGGCAAGGTGGATCCATTAACGTTCCAAGCAGTGTAACCATTACAAAACTTCTTTTGCATTCATTATCTCATTTGATCTTCATTGTAACTAGTAGAGGTCTTATTTTAATTTTCACTTTGTAGGTAAAGGAATTGAGGCTCAGAAAGGTTAATTAATTCGTTCAAATTTACACTCTAAATGAGAGGCTGAAACCAGAACTTTTTCCTAAATCTTATGCTCATTCCACTCCACAACAGTTGCTTAATTTTCTAAATATTGCCCTTTAAAATATAAAATCAACATTTCTAAAATTAATCAATTAACCAATATTTTACTAAAAGATATCTTGATTTGTTTCTAAAATATAACTTGGAGAATGTAGTGGCTATCTCTTGTTTTGTACTACACAGCACTCATGTTACCCATATTCTGGTAGCTGCACTCTGCTTTCCACCTGGGCAAAATCCCTAACTACTCATGACCTTAAGATTTGTAGCAAACACTATTGTTGCAATCCTTTGGAGTTTTCTTTGTGTTCCTGCCCAGTTTCCATGTGCATTTGCTTCCAGTGACCTGTGTAGAAGACTTCTCTTCTGAGGACTTCCCTCAGGACCCTGGACAACTCTACCCTCACACACAAGTGGTCTGGAGTTTATGTTTACTTATGTCCAATAATTGAAAAGTGTAGGAGTAAATTGCAAGAAAGATTAAAGACATCTGTTCGTGAATAGTGCCTGAAACACACTCTGTCTGGACTCTGTCTGAAATCAGACCCTTGCTTCATTTCCTTTCTATCCCCATCCTCTTTTCCGATTTCTCATAGGAGTATTGTCTTAATCACCTACAGATGGATCATTGTCTTCAGGATCAGTTTCTAGAGAATCATATGACCTGACCCTAAGATAATTGGTGATTCATATTCTTCTGTTATACATTTGTGTTTAGGGTTGGTATCCAATTTAAATCAATGAGATACAATAAGATTTTTGTGGTAACTGTATTGAAAAGAACTTGGCCTCTTCCTAAGGAATTGAAGCTGAAAGAATATAAAGCCTTAACCTCCTACAGCTAGTTTTCTAAGCTTGTTAGAGAGCAGAGCCAAAGCAGGAAGAGTCAAGTTAAGCCAAGTGGTGAGGTGAAACCAGATGCTTAGGAAGGTCATTTATGCCAGTACATCAAGCTGTGCCTGAAGGCAGCCCTACCTCTGGATTTCTCTGTTACATGAGCCAAAAATTTTCCTTTTTCTTTCTGCCAGCTCGGCACAAACTCTCTGAAGAATAAAGAATTTTTTTTTTAAGGGAGAGATTCTAAATACTCTTTATTTTTTTAAGTTTTTATTTAAATTCCAGCTCCTTCTTAACAGAGAAAACTGAGATACATTTTTCAATTGAGATAAAGGAGTGTTGATTCCTCTTTTTCTCAACAATAAAAAACCAGAAATCTCAAAACCATTCTGCGTACTCAAATTTTAGGTCCACATATTTAAAGGTAGAGAACAGGTCACTGCCTTTTTTAGCTATTAGTACAAATGTTTTCCAGGCAGTCTCTGAACTGTTTTTTTCTGATAAAAAATCTCATCTTTGGCAGTAAAACCAGTTGTAAAGTTAATGCAGTGCAAATAACTTTAGCAATTTTTCACTAAATTAACCCAAAGTTTTATATACAGTGCTTGAAGAGTTATACTATCAATTATTATTTTAACATGTTAAGAGACAACGGGGTTGTATGAATAATTCCAAAATTAGTACATCCTCACCAGAAAGAGATAATGATATTATTATTTTATTATTACTATTATTACTAATACAAGCAATACATAACTGAGAGTATAGGTTCTGAAGTGATATGTGTTCTGGAATGGTCTGAAAATTCTGACAGAGTCTAGCTATCTGCTTTTTAGTTTTGAGGGAAGCATAACTACTCTGAGACTGAATAGCCTTAACTGTAAAATGAGAATTATGATGATATTTATATATATAAGTTTTCTGAGGAATAGGGAGATAATATATGCTCAAATTCTTAGCACAATAAGTCATTGGCCATATAATAAAAATATAAATTAGCAATTGTCACTGTTTCCAGGGGGGAATAACTTATTCATATTTATTTATACATAGTTTTTATAAAAAATACTCCTCCCCACACACAAATTCTCATACTTTGTAAAAGACTCACATAGTTAAAAGAAAATATTTTACTTCATCCCATATCTCTGGAGAGGTTCTCCTTGCCATATGCACCGTATGTGCCATATGTCAAATTAAGAGAAACTGTGTGATAAACTTTTAGGAGGTATGTAAAAAAAGTGTTTATTGAGTCAATGAATGCCTCTTCACCATGAAGTTGTTTTTGTAACATCAAAAAGGTGTGAAAATTCAATTTTAGCCAATCATCTATTTACTTTCTTTACATGACACATCTAACTAAAAAATAAACTTTTAATGAATGTTTTCATTTCTTTTACATTATTGATCAATATATGCAGTTATTAATAATAAAAAATGGGCAAAAATCACAACTAGCTATGGTAGTGTTACAAAGCTTTGAAAATTATGAAAGTTTTGAGGGTTTCTGGAGGGGAGGTAGGTAGTGGGATGGGGTAAGTGGGTGTTGGACATGGGAGGGTATGTGTTGTAATGAGCACTGGGTATTATGAATCACAGACTGTACCTATGAAACAAATAATACATTGATGTTAATTAATTGAATTAAAAAATAAGATCTTTTAAAAATTAGGAAAGTTTTAAATATATTACCCCTTTAATAGAAATATCTATGGTTGAGAGGTAGTAATATTACCTCCATATAACAAATTAATAAAATGAGGCTTATAGAAATAAAATAAATTGAATGGAGTTATGGAGTTGAGATACTGAGTCTGCCACTTGACTATAAATCTCTCATTTTTCTCAGAAATATTTTGCCATTTTGAGTTACTTATGGGGTCTATGAGAAAAGCTGTTGAAGAAAAATTTGGTGATGAAACTTTTGATAAGCAAGTGCAAGGAAGATCTCTGCATAATCTAAATCCAACCAAATCTGATATGTAGGAATCTAAGGCAGAGCCAGAGGCAATGACTTAATTTCAGGGAGCATGATAAAAAGGGTTCTCCTTTTCATAGTGCTCTCCCAGGAGGTATTCAGTGGACTGGTATAAATTAGGTAGAATCCTGCCAGTTACTTTAGCTTAGAACATTTAATAGAAGAAATGGTAACCAGGAATTGGTTTTTAAAAATAAAAATTGGGTCCCTGGGTGGCTCAGTCAGTTAAGCATCTGCTCCCAGTTCAGGTCATGATCCCTGGCTCCTGGGATCCAGTACCATATGGGGCTCCCTGCTCAGCGAGAAGTCTGTTTCTCCTTTGGCCCCTCCCCTACTTGTGTGCATGCATTCTCTCACTCTCTCTCTCTCAAAAATGATTTTATTTTTATTACATTATTTTATTTTGTCAGTGTTCCAAGATTCATTTTTTATGCCCCACACCCAGTACTGCACGCAGTACATGCCCTCAATACCCACCAACAGGCTCACCCATCCTCCCACCCCTTCCTTTCCAAGACCCTCAGTTTCTGAGTCCAAAGTCTCTCATGTTTCATCTCCCTCTCTGCTTTACCCCAATTCACAAAATCTTTAAAAAAATTTAAAAAATATATAAAATTGTTAAAAGTGGAAATGGAACACTATAGCAGTGATTATCAAATTATTTTCCTAGGGATCATTAAGACTGTTTCAGGAGGTCTGTAAGATGTAAATATATATATAACACTAAGGCATGATTTATTTTTTTTCACTCTCACTCTTGTCCTCTATGAGTGAATTTTTTCTAAAGACTATGTAATGCAATGACATCATCACTGATGGTTAACAAAATATGTGCTGTATACTGTGTTTTCCAGAATTTCTAGTTAATAAGTTTTGAAATAATTAAATATGTACATATTTAAAGATTATTTCAGTTTGTTCGTCTATTATGTTCCATCTAGGATACCTATGGTCATACCTGCTATAATCTCTATAACATCCTTGTTGTCCAATAAATTGTTATTTTGACACTCAAAATAATTCCTTGCACATATATGTAAGTAATAATGAAGTACACTGTTTTACAATATTTTTTATTTTTTCTAAAATATTTCTATAAATTTTCAAATTTCATATGTATTTTTTTCTATTTTATTCTTTATTTTATTATTTTTAAGATTTTATTTATTTATTTGACAGAGAGAGAGATCACAAGTAGGCAGAGAGGTAAGCAGAGAGAGGAGGAAGCAGGCTACTTGCTGAGCAGGGAGCCTGACATGGTCCTCCATCCCAGGACCCTGAAATCATGACCTGAGCCAAAGGCAGAGGCTTTAACCCACTGAGCCACCCAGGCATCCTTACTACTTTATTTTTTAAATTTTTTATCTGTTACTATTTTAGAATTTATAATATTTTACTTAAATTAAAAATTTTAAGATTTTTTTTGTTATAACTAAGAATAGATCATTGATTTAAAAAAGAAGTTTAGAAGACTTGTTTTCTCAACACACAGTGTACCTTACTCTTAACTATAGAAAACAAACTGATGGTAACCGGAGGGGAGGTAGGGAATGGGTTAAATAGGTGGTAAGGATTAAGGAGGACACTTGTGATGAGCACAAGATGTTATATGGAAGTGCTGAATCACTATATGGTATACCAGAAACTCACATTACACTGTATGTTAACTAACTGGAATTTAAATAAAAACTTAAAAGAAAATTTATACCGGGAAAGTTGACTTTAGAACAAAATATTCTCCAATGATAAAGATATTTTTACATAATTATAAAAGAGTCAATTCATTGAGAAGACAAAATAATTTTAATATGAATGCATCAAATAACAAAGCTTTAAAATATACAATGCAAAAATTGAAAGAAGAAATAATTTCACAGTTATAGTTGTTTTCAACATACATCTTTTTTTAATTAATTTTTTCAAGTACAAGAAAAACTTCTTTATTAATAATCACAAAAAAATTTGTAAAGAAACTCTTCATCAAATGTTAAGTGGATAAATATGGCATGGGACGGCCATACAGTGGAATGCTATGTAATGCAAAGGAATGAGGTACTGATAGATGCAACAACATGATTGATATTGATTGCATTCTGCTAAGGAAGCCAAACACAAAAACTACATACTGTATAATTCTATTTATATGGCATCTGAAAATGCAAATAGAGACAGCCTATCAGTTATAGCCTAGACCTGGCATTTACCTTAAAATGGGATAGAGGAACATACTGGGGTGACAGAAATGCTTCTATGCATTAATGTGGTAGTGTTAACAAGACGTATATTTGTAAAAACTTCTCAAACAATTTGAAAGAAGTAGACTGTTGCAATACATATACAAACACATACAACTAAACCTGACTTTAAACAAAATTTGTAAGGTAAAAAAAAATCATCTGAACCTTTGTACTAAGTAACAATGAGTCTCTGCTCTTTTTCTGTAAAGTGAAGATAATAAAAATATATAACTTTGATCAGTGTCATGAGTCTGACCCTCAATAAGCACAAAATCAGTATTAGCTACTTTGCTTATTATTATTTCCATAACAGACCGATATATTACAAGTCTTATAATTGTATACATCTTTTGGTTGCCACATCAAAAAAGAAAGAAAATCAAATAACAATTTTGGTTTTTTTCTACATAATGGAAATAAATAAAATCTACAAGTTTAACAAGAATTTCCAAAGTCTAGTGTTTAGTTCTTAATTTAAAAAATTTTTATATGTATATTTTTCCTTTCTGTTTTGATGTAGTGTATATAATGGAATATTTTTGAAATATTTAGCATCAATGTATGGAAGAATATTCAGACTTGTCAATATGTACCTTATATATTTTAAGTCAAAGAATCAGCATAAAATTATATTAATAATAAGGTCTTATATTTGTAAAAATGAGTAATATATATGGATAGAAAAATATTTGGAAAGGCAAACTCTAAAATTATCATATTGGCCAGTTCTGGGTTGCAAGATACTAGTACTCTTTCAGCCTTTTATCTTAATCATATTGTGGGGTACCTTGGTTACATAGTCAGCTAAGCCTCCAACTCTTGATTTCAGTTCAGGTCATGATCTCAGGGTCCTGAGATCAAGCCCCCCCAACCCCCATCAGGCCCTGCAGGGTCTGCTTGGAATTCTCTCTTCCTCTTTTGCTCCCTCTCCTACTGCCCTTTTACTCATGCACTCTCTAATTAATTAATTAATTAATTATTAAAAAATATTGTCTATTTTCCATATCATTACTATGTTTTGCATTTCAAATAAAAAACAAAATTTACTTTTATAAATAAAGAAAGCAAAATTTAAAAAATATGACTAATGTTGTACATGCTCCTCCTGGCTAGAAAACATGCATAAGCAAGCAGAAATTTTTTATATCTCCCTAATTGCTGTCATTCATTATCTACACACAGCATATTTTCTGAAAACCAGCTATCTCTCAGAGTATAAGTATGGATTAAAAAGAATACTTTCCTGGGACGCCTGGGTGGCTCAGTTGGTTGGGCGACTGCTTTCGGCTCAGGTCATGATCCCGGAGACCCAGGATCGAGTCCCACATCGGGCTCCCTGCTCGGCGGGAAGCCTGCTTCTCCCTCTCTCGCTCCCCCTGCTTGTGTTCCCTCTCTGGCTGTGCTTCTCTCTGTCAAATAAATAAATAAAATCTTAAAAAAAAAAAAAAAAAAAAGAATACTTTCCGAAATATTCCAGAGGAGCCTAGGTCAGAAACCATAGCTTAAACCCATGCCTTCTGGAAAGACTTAAGTTTAAATAATTTAGAATCCACAACCTTTGCTTTTTTTAATATTTTATTTTTTTAATTATTTATTTGACAGAGAGATCACAAGTAGGCAGAGAGGCAGGCAGAGAGAGAGGAGGAAGCAGGCTCACCACCAAAGAGAGAGCCCTATGTGGGCCTCGATTCCAGGACCCTGAGATCATGACCTGAGCTGAAGGCAGAGGTTTTAGCCCACTGAGCCACCCAGGCACCCAACCTTCACTTTTTTGATACATAGTTGAGAAAGAGTTTATGGGCCATTTCTCTAAGGGGAGAAATAAATAAAAAATCTGTCTCTTTAACAAGATTTTCAAAGTCTACTTTTCAGTTCCTTAGATTTTTTTGTTGTTTTATTTGTTTAATTTCCCTCTTCTAGTTCTAGTTCCAAAATTCAGAGTAGAGGGAGCATTAAATCTGAAGCATATAACAAAATAACTACAAGTGACTTAAGAGCTTTGGTCTTTGATACAGAAGATCTGGGTCTAGTTGAATCTGAACTTGGGAAGCTACATGTCTTCAAAAGACACTTAAGTCTTTCTGAGACTTAATTGCCTTATTATAATTGAAGTTAGGATTAGGTGAATGCCAAGGTCTCTTCAGTCCCTAAAATTACACTTTATACATTTATAACTAAATGCCAATGGTCAAAAATAAACATCATCTAACACCAGTGAGATGAATGTGTCAAAATTAACTCAACTGGGGGAAATCAAGAGGCATTAACAATAGGGTTGTAGAAGGTTCAAGGGCCAGATCTTGATGTCCAACACTGCTTACCAGAACAGTAAGAAAACAAAACACATGCTTCCCAGTGTCTTCCCAGAGTTCCTAGTCCATAATGTTAAGGAGCTTGAAGTGCTGCTGATGTGCAACAAGTCTCAGTGCACAGAGATTGCTCCCAATGTCTCCTCCAAGAACTGCAAAGCCATTGTGGAAAGAGCATCTCGCTATCAGAGTCACCAATCCCAATGCCAGGCTGTGCAGTGAAGAAAATGAATAGACAGCTTATGCACATGTCATATTTGTGTTAATAAAACCATAAAACTACACAAAAATACAAAAAAATAGCAAGACAGATTAATATGTTAATTATTTTCATTATAAATTCTCATGTCTACCAAGATCACAAAAATAATGTTTTTGCATGAGCAATATCCCATAGCTTGACAGTAACTTTCCTAAGTGATATTCTGCTGCTTTCTGTATTGAAAGCAATAATATATATTTATCTAGAGCTTGTTTAAGATAGCTCCATTTAAAGGATAAAGCAGCATAACTTATATTTACTCCAAGTGTTTATAAACTTGTTTTTGGCTCTTTATAACTTTGTAGAATAGCCTAAATATGAGTTAAAAAAATTAAATAAGAGGTAAAAATTAAAGATAGACAAAGGAAAGACTATAGGAGTAAAG
The DNA here is from genome assembly GCA_004023965.1 of Spilogale gracilis. Classification (NCBI taxonomy): domain Eukaryota; kingdom Metazoa; phylum Chordata; class Mammalia; order Carnivora; family Mephitidae; genus Spilogale; species Spilogale gracilis. The sequence goes on from PITA01001417.1 coordinate 110,554, forward strand.
AAGGGATGTATAAAAATGGAAGAAAAAGAAATATAGCTATTCTTAATTCCATTAAGAATATTTAAGTTATGGCTGTCTCAGTTTAGGTTCTCTTAAAGCAACAAAGCCTGAAGTGAAAGCTTAAATGTTACATTTTGTGGGCGAGTAAAATCCCAGGAACGGGAGTAAGGTAAAATGAACGAGAATGGAGGAACACCTCACAGGACGGGATGTATTTTTGAGCTGGCTACATAGCCAGAAACAAGCACAGCCTGTTGTTTAGCGCGAGGGACATTTGAAACAACCACTGTGTTCTGAGTTCCTTTGTTTCCTACCTTCCACTGGCCAGGTTAATTCCATAAAGTTCTTGATACTCAGAGTTCTAGGTTTTGCCATCCAGTGTTACTGGGCAACTTTTGGGGAAGACCGTCTCAAAGCCAGTCTCTCTGGTACTCATAGAAGAACTCACGGTAAAAAGCAAATGGTGTAGCTAGAGGTGTGTGGTGAAATGCTGTCCACTCATGTCAATAAACAACATGGTGATCCAAGAGCCATGGCTTGAGAGTCTAGCTACCCAGCAGGTAGAGTACATGGGTCTCAGCACAAGCATTGAACCTCAGGGGGACTTCTTTCAAGAATATTAAGCCTATCAGAATGAAGATAATTCCATACAATCTTGGAGGTTCATCACAAGCATAGACCAGAAAGTGATGGCTGAGGAACCTAGAAAGTTATATAAACTGAGTTGCACACTAAGGGTAATGATACTTTGCCTTAGAATTATAATGTTTTGTGTTAGCTAGAACACATTTCTAATCTATTCATTCTCTAAAAACAGGGAACATTCTGAAGAAAGCCCGTCCACTGCAAATCAGTCTGCAAGGAAGTTATCTGTAACAGGAAAGAATAGGTCTTCTTGATTGCCAGGTAGATTTCCTTTAGGAAATATTCACTGCCTGAAATTGTAAGTGTAAGCATAATAATAAAATTTCCACTAATTAGCTTTGGTGCGATTCCTAGATGGCCGCATGATAAAGATATTTTTATATAAAATGATATCTAAGGATGAATTTCAACCAGACAAAGGGCTTTGGCAATGGTTGTCTTGTCTTAAAAAAAAAAAAGTCAACAAAAGAAAACAACCAGCAACTGTCCCTTTTAAATTGATTTTGATATAATTATAGGACTGGAACATTAGTTCTTGAAATTGTCAAACATGTGTCTTTTAAAGAATTGAACCTTACTTGAGAGAGAAAAGAAGCCATCAAAACTCCACTGAGCAGTGTTAATGGATGACTGGTTTTTCCTTGTATAACTGCAAAGAAAGATAAACCATGAACCATAAATCTGTGTTTCATTTTTCTTTAATCTGTATTCAACTTTACTTCAATGACATCCAAAAGATTTCTTGTCATTAAAAGCTTATCCATTACCTAGTAAATTCAGAACCAATTTCTTGTGAAGAGGAAAAAAAAAGATATTTCAATAGACCAATGGATTGCTTATGATTTGAAAATATTATTTCGGTGACACATTGAAAGTACTTTTAGATTGCTTTGAATTTTGAGATTTTATTTATAACAGAATCCAGATATTTATTAAGCATCTGGGACTTCAGGGTTAATCTGTTAATTTAAGATAGCTTATCCTGACTAACGAATGCACAGAGGCAACATCCTATGAAAGGCAGAACTCAAAGTGGGGGGAACCTGGACCTCCATCAGGGAAGATCTTCTGCATCAGTTTTGGTCCTTCTATATAGTTAGATAAGAGAGAAATAAACATCTTCCTTGTTTAAATGCCTGCCTGGGGCCTTATATATGAACTTCTACACTATCCCAACGGCCATTCACCAAATGTGAATGTAAGTTCTCTTAAAATAAGAATTATAAGCATACATAATAAAATAATAATTGTTAGGACTTTTTAAAACCACCATTTTGAAATCTCCTTTGAATAATAGTCTCTGATAGTCTCTGAAAATATCCTCATCCAAAATTGTACCTTAAAATATACATAATTTTGAACTTATGTTGCCTTGTTCAAATAGTGATGAACTTTTTTCAAAGTATGACTATGTTCTGGGAATTGTGTTAAGTAATTTATGCACATGACTGTTTATACTTTATGACACTATGGGGTAGACACTATAATTATAATCCCCATTTTATAGATATATATATAATTTCTATATATAATATATACATATATATATACACACACATATATATACATATGTGAAGCAGAACCCTTTGGTGATGATATGCTACTGCATGATGCATGTATGTATATCTGAGGTATAGAGAGGAAAGTAACTTGTGGAAAATTACATAGGCAATAGCTGTCCAGGACATGATTCAAACCAAGTCCTTAAAGATTCTAGAACCCAATCTATATTCCTGTGCTGTTTATGATACCGTATTCATGTTCATGGTAAGATATATGCACACATGGCAAAAAAGAAAAATCCTTTTCTCTACTTTTAATTTTATATTTATTTTTCTCTCTTCCTTCTTCTTTTCCTTCCTTTCCTCTTCCCTTCCCTTCCCTTCCCTTCCCTTCCCTTCCCTTCCTTTCCTTTCCCTTCCTTCTTTCCTTCTTTCCTTCTTTCCTTCCTTCCTTCCTTCCTTCCTTCCTTCCTTCCTTCCTTCCTTCCTTCCTTCCTTCCCTCTGTCCCTCCTTCCCCTCCCTTTCCTTCCTTTCTTTCTTGTTTTCTCGTGTCCTTTTGGTCTTTCTTTTATTTTTTCTTCTTTTAGGAGTAGAATGCATCCTGTATTTCAGATTAGAAATCTGTATTATTGCTGTGTTTGTCTTTCACTGTATGACAATAAATCTGTATGAGAAATCATGAGCTCTCTCTGCTTGCATGAAATCTCCCATGACTCCTGTAGTCATAATTTTATATCCAGGAAATTACTTTTTGAAAATAGCGAATTCATTCTGGAGGATTGTTGTGCTAACAGTTCTAAGGCTGGGATCAATCTCCTCTTTATTGTCCCTTTCTCTGCATTTAGCAAAGGTGCCTGTGCTGCTTTCTGCCGTGTTCCTGCATCCCAAGTGGCTGGACAGGCAGTCCCTCCGTGCACAGAAGGCAGTCTGCAAACTAGGCCAGGAGCTTGTCTCAGGGTAGGCTCACAGGGTGAGTGTGAAACATACGGTAATGTGAGAAGAAAAAATATTGCTACTGTCACTTTTAATATAATTTTTATATGTTAACATATAAAATATATGACAAGTGCAAGGACTACAGAAATAAAAAGCATAATCTTGAAAAATGTATTTCAAGACTGAGAAATAAGAGAATACACATGGTTAAGGTTTCATAGAGGTACATACTCTGTACTGTAGTAGCAAAAAAGAGATGTGGAACTGAATTTAGCCATGGAAAGCAGAGGGCATGGGGTTAGGGAAGCTCAGGAAAGAAGTGGTCATTGCTCTGAATCTTAAGTAAGGAGTGGTAGTTAGCTAGGCAGATAATAATAGTGACATTTGGTTGGGATGTATGAAATTGTTCATATGCAATCATTTTTTTTTAGTTATAAAAATGACTGTTTCACATGCTTCAACCTAATCTAACTGTGCTTTTCACTGATCTAAGGTTCAATAATTCATTCATTTAGTTCTCAGAATAATCACAGAAAGTAAGCATTGTTTTTTTACATATGAGGAAATGGGCATAGAAAGGTTAACTATATTCTTTAATATCAAGAAAACTATTCAAGGAAAAGTCAGAATTCAAATCCATTCCTTTTTTACTCTGGAGGGGATTTTCTTAATAGCACTGATTTACAGCTGAGACCATAAGGGATATTTCTTCCCTCTTTGAAGGTGGATGATTCTGTTTATACACATCCACATCTAACTCTTACAAATTTCCAGCATTCATGCTAGCCTAGAGGCCTTCTAAATAATGGAAAAGGGGAACATTTATTTAAAATATCTATTCACAAATAAGTGTCTTCCTCTTGATGTCCTCTGAATTATAACATCGGCAAAGTGACATTATTAAGACATTAAAACTTCTAAGCTATAAAGTAAAGATTTACTAAATTCTTTAATAGCTTTAAAAAACTTTAAATTGAGATAATTGACATAAACATTGTATTAGTTTCAGGTGTGTGCAACATTTTCATTCCATATATGCATACACTGAGAAATAATCACCATAGTAAGTCTTGTTAACATTCATCACAACACATAGTCACAAATGTTTTTTATTGTGATGAAAATGCAAAATCTACCCTCCCAACAACCCTCAAATATATAAGACAGTGATATTGACCACAGTCCCCATACTCTACACTATTTACCCAAGGCTCATTATTTTATGGCTGGAAATCTGTGCCTCCTATATTTTTTTCCCCAAAATTAAATATATATATATATATATAATTTTATATATTATATATATATTTCCCGCAAATTAAATTAAATATATATATTTTATTTTTTAAAGGACTTTATTTATTTATTTATTTGACAGAGAGAAACACAGTGAGAGAGGGAACACAAGCAGGGGGAGGAAGAGAAGGAGAAGCAGGCTTCCTGCAGAGCAGGGCATCCAATGCGGGGCTTGATCCTGGGACTCCAGGATCATGAACTAAGCTGAAGGCAGACTCTTAGCGACTGAGCCACCCAGGCACCCCTAAATATATCTGTTTTAAAGACGTGTGTGTGTGTGTGTGTGTGTGTGTGTGTGTGTGTGTGTGTGTAGCTATAATCATAACCAGAACACTAATAAGAATTTTTAAAACTTTACATAAGCTTATTTATAGAAAATAGGCAACTTTAATTCCTGATAAATCATTTATAAAATAAAAACAAAAACAGATTTCATTAACTGTATTAAAGCCTATGGCATCTTGCTGATTTGCGTAATATAAATGGAATCAGTAGCTTTACCACAGAATTTAAAATTAAGACATTTTTAATTTTTTAACTTTTATTTTTTAAAGACTTTATTTATTTATTTGACAGAGAAACACAGCGAGAGAGGGATCACAAGCAGGAGGAATGAGAGAGGGAGAAACAGGCTTCCCACAAAGTAGGGAGTCTGATGTGGGGCTTGATTCCAGGACTCTGAGATCATGACCTGAGCCTGAGGCACATGCTTAATGAATGAGCCACCCAGATGCCCCAATTAAATCATTCTTTAACATATGATGTGAATGTTAGGTTTGGGTTTAATTGAATCAGTTTTTGTTTTTATAACTAATATAGATTGATAGAGTTATATTTGGTCAAAATCAAATAAAGTATTTTAGTCAAAAATTTTTTGAGCCAATTGATAATTGCATTTTCAGTTTGATTTCATTAGGGTTCATCATATGTACAGAACCACTCCAATGAGAATGAAAATTCTTTTAAACGAGATGCCAAAATTTACTTTTTGTTTCAGACTTAAATAAAATAATATATTTACAGCTTAAAAATTTACCAAAAGTGACTGCTAATATCTCATAAACAAGATTGAAAGCCAACTTACTAAATTTTAAAATTTTATTAACTTGCTTTTATTGTAAATGTAAATAATTTTAAATTAAGAAGGAAAATCCAGTAAATTTACATATTTATGTTTAGCCTCTGAAATAAAATTGTGTAATTGGGCAAAATTATAATATTGCACTGTGACAGCTTACAGTATTGATATGATACAGTTATTCATAAGTAGTTGCAATTCTCATATTCACATCTAGAAATGAAGGGAAAATATTACTAGAGAAGATTAACAGTACGGGGATTTAATTTTTTTTTTTTTTTCCTGTTACCATCATCATCCGTTTGCTAAGGAGAGTGGCTAGCTTATTCCATTTGGAGTAAAAGTAATAGGTATTTCTTGTGTTCCAGAAATCTCTCTCTCTTTCTCTTTTTTTTTTTTTTAAGATTTTATTTATTTATTTGACAGAGAGGGACACAGTGAGAGAGGAAACACAAGCAGGGGGAGTGGGAGAGGGAGAAGAGGCTTCCTGCTGAGCAGGGAGCCTGATGCGGGGCTCTATTTCAGGACCCTGGGATCATGACTTAAGCCGAAGACCACCCAGTTGCCCCAGAAACCTCTTTTCAAAATCAGTGATTTACCAGCCTTACTAAAGACCTCCTGAGTACTTCATTAACTTGCATAACTTGTACATATGCTTATCTTCATATCCATCCAGGATAGGCTACCCACCCATGCAAACTTTGTAGATGTTTCTCCCTCTCATTCCTCCTTCTTGGAAGAGGAAAGTGAAGACCTTATTTCAGCCAGTATTAAGTGGTAAAAGGCCTTAAAACATTTGCTTCCACACAAACAAATATTCTTTTTTTTTTTTTAAGATTTTATTTATTTATTTGACAGAGAGAGTTCACAAGTAGGCAGAGAGGCAGGCAGAGAGAGAGGAGGAAGCAGGCTCCCTGCTGAGCAGAGAGCCCAATGCGGGTCTTGATCCCAGGACCCTGAGATCATGACCTGAGCCGAAAGCAGAGGCTTTAACCCACTGAGCCACCCAGGTGCCCATAACCAAATATTCTTATTCCAATAAACACCTGCAGGTAAAAAGTGAGAGTGTGTTGTCCAAGTCAGGAGCATCTTCCCTTACCATTCCCTTTCTTATTCCATGATTAGGGTTCTGGAAAATTCCTCTTTTTGAGCAAAAAGAAAATCGTGGGTTGTGGTGATGGGGGTGAGTGTCACATGGTCACTACAGCCTGCCGAGTAAAGAACACCTCTTGATGATAATCACAAACTGAAGCTTCTGTGCCTAGCTGTCTTAGAAAGGATGGAACTCTCAAGTTTGCTCCTCATCCTGGTCTTAGCATAGTTATGTTTTGCTCTTTGTCACTCAGTCGAGTTCCTACCCTGTGCCAGAAACCATGAGGAGCTAGGTGTTTCCTGGTGATCAGAAAACCTTAGATACTTTTTGAATGCTGTAGTCAGTGTCCTGACTCAAAGACCCCTTTTTTTGGAGGAAGGCAAGCAGGTACCTCCTCTCACGGCTGTGCCTGTATCCTAGAGGATACCTAGAAGGATAGAGTCCCACTAGAGGCTCCTGCCGGCCAGTGAGAAAGCTGCTCTTGATGTCTCTAAGATAAGGTTTTACATTTTATAACGCCTTTTAAGTGTCCCCCCCTATTTTTAGTGTATCTCAAGAGCTTAACATACAAGGTAGAATAAAAGGGCTATCCTACCAAAAGGAAGAAAAGGAAGAAATCTCTGGCAAAGTTAAACCAGAATGCTTTCTGTATGTTGGAGAGGTATGGCATCTTTGGACTCGGAATCCTAAACCAAGGCAATGATGTATAAAATTATTTCTATCTTTTGATATTATTTATCATACTGCTGCATCCTCAGTCAGGTAGAGGTGATGAAACATGGCATACAATAGTCTAATAACCTGTCTCAACATTGCATGTTTGTTCCATTTGCATAGTGTTAGAAAAAGGACAGATTAGAACACAAGTGTGTGTTTGCTCTGGATGGTGAGAGATTAGTTGGCTCTCTCATTTCTCAGCTTCTTGTTGTCTGTAGAGAAAGACACTTTTGCCAGTCAACCAATTTTTTTCTGTCTAAACATCAACAATTAACAGTTTATGGACTTTAAATCTATAAATCATATTTGCCTTAATGGGTATAGGTTAATTATCACCACTTTAAAGACAACGTTAATAAAAATGCAAATATAGACACTTATCACAACAAAATTATTCAATCCATTTTAATAGGTTTCTTCTTCAACTCAGAGGAGTCATTCCTTAAATACATTTATGTTCTTTATTTATATTCAACTAAATTAAAAAATTATATTTCATTTTAAAGTTTTCTTCAGGTAATGAAATATTCTTCATTAATAGAAAGGCTTACTAGTCTGGGGGGGAAATATGTACTTATTATCATTTTTACAGTTGAGTCTGCTAATAAGTAAATTAAAATTTCTACAATTCAAAAAAATCCTAAAAGAAATGTTTGATTATTTCAAAGCTGTTCTATATTTCTCCTTATGTGATCCTTATCACAATTTTAATTACTTGTTCTGTGATTGCCTTATCCATCAGGGCAGAGACTATTTCCATTTGTTCCCTGTTTTATTTTCCAACTTTCTAATGCAGTGACTGCCTATAGTAGGAGTTCAATACAAATTATCCCTGACCGAATGGGAGAATAAATGGAAGATGTAGTTTCAACTGTAAATATTTCTCCTATTCATTAAATAGAATGCTATCTTGAAAAAAAAATTAATATGGTTTTTCTCTACTATTTTTCCACATAAGCATCTAACTTATATTTTACCTAAGTCACCCAATGCCTAAGGGAGAACTAGAATTGTCATAGTCAGAATACAGTGGTGGTGGGGGGCGCAATAATCAGCTGTTAACTTGTAAGAATATAGTGTGTGTGTGTGTGTGTGTGTGTGTGTGTGTGTGTGTGTGTGTGTGTGTGTAAAGAAAAATAATAACCTCAAATGACAGGCTTTGTGTAGAGAGACATAGGGTTTTTCAAATTTCATTTTTTTAAGATTTATTTTTATTTATTTATTTTAGAGAGAGAGAAAGAAAGATCATGAGTGTGCATGTAAGACTCAGGGAGGGAGGAGGGCCGAGGGAGAGGTTCTCAAGTAGATTGTACTGATTGTGGAGCATGGAGCCCACCTGGGATTCCATCTCTGGACCCTGAGATCATGACCTGAGATGAAATCAAGTCAGCCACTTAACTGACTGAGCAACCTAGGCACCCCCAGATTTCAGTTTTACATCAAAAATGTCAGGCCAAGTTTCAATGAACCCAGGACTCAAAATGAGACAGAGGGGAATTCTCACCCACTCAAGGAAAAGAATGAGCACTTTTAAGAAATTGAGAGAAAGATGAAAAGACAAAAAAGCAAGGATAAGAAGCCAGATGACAGAAAGTCTTTGATTCTTCCTCTCCTCCCCATTTCGGGTTGAATTGTACACGGAATAATAGAAAGAACACAGATAAGAAGATAGAGGTGAGGGAGTCAAAAGAAGAAATTATGTTTAGCCTCCCTGAGTTCACCTACTTTGAACTCAAGATGTGTGGACCACCTCCAAAGTTTCACTCACTCCATCACAGCCATTATGGAGGAGGGAGAAAAGCATGCTCCAGTTGCAAAGAGGGTCCACATTAGTATTCCGCCATGGCTTGGCCCACTCCTTCCTCTTGGTTCCTTGTGGAAAGCAAGGCATAGAGTTTCCTCTTTTTCTCTTTGCAGAGGAACCAGAAAAAATAGGTTGGAAGGGTTGTGATGAAGAGAAAGGGGCATCAAGAAGATGACAGCCCAGCCAACAACAGTATGCACACACAGTAGAGTGCCCGGAACTGCTGTCCTGAAGCTACCATCAGTGATGTATGGGCAGATGACAAGGCCCTGGTAATTCACAGGGAACTGTTGTTTGAAGTTACATCAAAGGGAAACTTTAGAAAGTTCAGCAGGAGTGAACTGGCTCACCAACAAACAGCATAGAAGATTGTCTCTTGGGCAATCTGGATTTGAGGACAGCAGGCCAGGGAACAGAAAGACCAGCCCAAGAACCAGCTGCCCCATCCTTGCTGCCAGGAGATCCCATTTGTGCTGCTGATATCCAGGAGTCTCTCTAGGGAAATGGATAGAAGAAAAGCTACCAGCTGAGAGGAAAGAATTGTCCCAGATAGGTGGTTAAGTTTGAATAAACTGAATTTGCCCAAAGGGGTTATTTGACTTTGAAAGAGACTGTTTACATTCAAAAGGGACTAAACTTAGTTTTTTTTTTTTTTTGGCAAGTTAACCACATCCTCCTCCCAACTCTAAAAGGAACATGGACTTTAAAATAAGAAAACAGATGAACTCTGTTGTATCCCATGACTAGTGTTTGGCATAAATTTCCTCTTTAAATCTTTAGAATAACTGTTAATAAAGACATTATTCCCATTTTGTAGATGAGGCATATAGTAAAGGTCTATTAGATAATGTAATCAGATTTCAAACACAGATTTGCTTTTCTCTAAAAGCTGCCCTTGTAAATTTCATGACCCACTAGTTTACTTCCAAAGCAATAAACTTGTCAAGATCTCATGTAGTTTATTATTCAAAGAGCCATTCACAAGCATTTGGCAGCCCCTTCCTGCTTAGTATAAAAATAATTGTTATTATTGCTATGATTATTGTTACTATTTTGTAGCACTATCTAAATATCTCACTAAACAAAGTTTGCATCATCATATTATTACCAAACGTGATGCTTTTCATTTTCTACCAGTGAATTTTTGTAACCCGTGAAATTCTTGCTCTAAGAACACCCACAGGCATTATGTGAAGAACCCCCTTACTCTATGTGGTTTACTGTGATTCATCTAAATAATCAACCAGAGATCTTCATGGTTAGTTTTCTGGTTAAAAACTACAGAAACCAAATCACATTCACTTAAATAGAAAAGAGGATTTATTCCATGTGTGTTCAGAGGTTTGTAGAACTGATAGAAAGTGTCAAATCGGAATCTTCATAAGCAAGGCAAAGAGCTGCATGGGTTGATACAGGTCAGGCTTCGGACAATAGCCAAGACTGGGTACTTCAGCGAAGGGCACCCCTCTAGTTCGTTGTGGAAACACTGACTCTCAGTTGTTATTTCACATCTGTGTTAGTCAGCTAGAGATGCTATAATACAATACCTTAGATTCGGTCTCTGAAGAAACAGAAATGTATTTTTTCACAATTCCAGAGGCTGGAATTGGTCATTGGCTGGGTAGGTTTCTTTTAAGACTACTTCCTGGCTTGCAGATGGCGACCTTCTCACTGTGTCCTCACATGTCGCCCCTCCATGCATGGGCCTCTCTATGGCCTCTGCTTGTCCCCATCTCTTCCTGATGAAGATACCAGTCAGATTTGATTAGGACCCACCCTAGGGGCCTCATTTTGACTTAATCTTCTCTTTAAAGACCCTCACATTCCCAAGTACTGAGGAATAGAACTTCAACATACGTATTTGGGGGGATACATTTCAGTGTAAAAGCTATCATAAGATCCAAAGTCCTGGCAAGGTTGTTTACCCTATGTGTGGATTGATTGATTGATTAATTGATTGATTTTTAGTTTGTGTCGGGTTTGGCTATATTCTTAAATATTTCTCGAGAAATCAGTTTAAACTATCTACAAATTATAATTAGATACTGTAGCCAATAAAGGGTGTATTTTTCCATTTTTTTCAGATTAAGTATAAAAGTGATTTCTATTTGTATTGCTCTATAACAGATCACCTTAAAAATGCTTAAAAATATATTGCTATCTTTTATGGTTCTGTGGGTTAATTGGATTTACTTGAGTGGTTCCCATTCAAGGTTCAAATGTGGTTTTAGTCGGAAACCACAGGCTTGTACTGGAGTCATCTGAAGGTATCCCTGGGCTGGATGTCCAGATGGCTTCTTTACTCACATGCCTGGCATCGAAGCAGGGATGGCTGGAATAGCTGGAGACTGGCATCTCTTTCTTCCCATATTGCCTCTCCACATGATTAGCTTTGGCTTTCCCACAGCATGGCAGTTCAGAATAGTCAAACTTCAGAGAAGGTCACCAGCTTCACTTGTATGTTTTCCAAGATGCCCAGATAGAAACTGCAAGCCTTCTTCTGAACTTGCCTTAGAACTCACTATCAGGACATTCTATTCGTTCCATGGACCAGCCCAAATTCAGCTCAAGAAGGGACTAAACCACTAACCCAGACTGTGAATATCAGAAGCATGCTTCATTGGGAGTTCATTGGGTAACAACTATAACAATTATTTCATAGTGAGATTAACAACAAAGACTGCAATTAGATGGGGATAAGATATTTTCCACTCTTAAAAGTGAGAATTCACAGGGGCATAAATAGATTTTACCTAGTTGTTCAAGTAAAATTGTGTAGAAAATTTTCTTACATTTTCTTTGTTGATAATGCCAATATCCTATATAGTCATTTGCATTCTGAATGCATAAATAAAGTACTCCCTTGTAGGCATTTAACACAAGAGGAAATCAACAGCCCGTAGGGATTTGCCCAGAAACCCTTTCTGCCCAATAGAAAATGACAATAAATAATATATAGCCATTCACAAAAAACCTAAACGTACCAGTTATTGCAGAAGACTTTTTAAAGTGAATTGTCTCATCATATCTTAGTGAAGCCTTTTTGAGAAAGCTATTATTATTCTCCTTTTGCTGATGAGGAAGCAGATAAGAGAAATTGAATAACTCTCCCTAGTTAACAAAGCTAGCCAACATCAGAGCTGGGATTGAATTTGTATTTGATTGGTTCTGTATTTTTAACTATGTACCAGCTCTAGGAATCTTTAAAATAAATCTACAACATACTTTCTAACCAATGTGTCATTTTTTAAATTAATTGAATGGCCAGTCTAACAAAAAGTCCATAAGAGTAAGAGGAACTGACAGTTGTACGAAGAAATTGTCACCTGCCTTGCCAGTCATTGTTTAAGGGAATAAGAACCTTGTATATTGAGGGTGACTTTACAGACACTTGGAGGCAAGAGAGGCAAGTCTCTGAAGCAAGCCAAAGTAAAATGCTACTTCTTTTTTCTCTGTAGACAATGGATATCATCATTTGAACAGTAGACAGGGCAGTATTTCTGTAACTGTCTTTGTGGTGCCACAGCATCACACAGTCTCTTGCCAATAATATTTAAGGAAGCATTTAGTTTTTGTGATATTAATGATCAATACACGAGGTTACATGTGATTGCAGGGGTTGCTGATCAAAGTGAAGACTATTACAGACAAAAGTAATAACGAGTTAGCAAGCAAAACCACACAATCTTAGTGATGCTTTACAAATTATGTATCTAGGAGCGCATGGGTGGCCCAGTTGTTAAGCATCTGCCTTTGGCTCAGATCATGATCCTGGAGTCCCAGGACTGAGCCCCTCATCAGGTTCCCTGCTCAGCGGGAAGCCTGCTTCTCCCTCTCTCACTCCCCCTGCTTGTGTTCCCTCTCTCCCTGTGTCCATCTCCGTCAAATAAATAAAATATTTAAAAAAATCTTAAAAAATATGTTATCTAGCAGGCAACTCCAAAATTAATAGTAAAAAAATAATATCAGAAATTACTTAAAATATAATTTGAAACTTAAATGTAATTAAAAATATTTTCTCTCAAGTTTTAAACAAAATCCTAGGCTAACTTTATACCATCTATTTAAAGTTTTATTTTTACAGAAAGAGAAAATCAAACTTTTGAAGAAGAGATATTTAATTACATTCTTATAGTTTTGAAAAACCCTACTAGAATAGCCAATGTGTTAATATAGGTGATACCTGAAATAATAAAATAGACACCATTTTGTAAATGATGGCAACTCAGAGAGGCACGGATTACTTAGTATAGTCTATTTCAGGAAAATACAAGTAAAAACAAAATTTCCTCCCAACCCAGAAAAACCTGTCCAGAGAGGCAGAAGAGAAAGAAAACAGTTTTGTTCTTGAATAAGCATTAAGCCCGATGTGCATCACAGGCAATCTGCTAAAAGACTGTGTGGGGGGAGATTTTACCCTTTTAGAGCCGAACAGGTACAGCTTGTGATAAACACATTCTCCAAACCACCAATGACTAGTGTTCAAGTAAGAGGACTTGACAGAACCATTTGTCACACACAGTCCATCCTAATTTCACCAGGTAATTGAGGTGACCATCAGTGTTAGTTCATTGACTTTATCCAAAGGAAAATGAACTTTTCATATCTTTCTGGCAAGAGGTTCCTTTCTGACAAGAGATACCTACTACAGGTAGTTTCCTACTCTCCCAGAGAGACTGGAGAGAAAGGACACATTCTTTTTTTCTTTTCTTTTCTTTTCTTTTCTTTTCTTTTCTTTTCTTTTCTTTTCTTTTCTTTTCTTTTCTTTTCTTTTCTTTTTTTTTTTTTTTAAGATTTTATATATTTATCTGACAGAGAGAAACACAGCCAGAGAGGGAACACAAGCAGAGGGACTGAGAGAGGGAGAAGCAGGCTCCCTGCCGAGCAGAGAGCCTGATATGGGGCTCGGTCCTGGGTCTCCAGAATCATGACCTGAGCCGAAAGCAGTTGCTTAACCAACTGAGCCACCCAGGCGCCCCTCTTTTTTTTTTTTTTTTTTTAAGATTTTTATTTATTTGACAGAGAGAAACACAGCCACAGAGAGAACAAAAGCAGTGGGAGTGAGAAAGGGAGAAACAGGCTTCCTGCTGAGCAGGCAGGATGTAGGGCTGGATCCTGGGACTCCAGGAACATGACCTGAGCTGAAGGCAGAGGCTTAACCACTGAGCTGCCCAGATGCCCCGACACAGTCTTTCTTGATCATAGCATTTCAAAGAGATGGTTCTTTGGTCATGAGAAAAGATATTCCTGGTTCTTAAACTTGGCAAAGAACTTATTTAGCTTTTAAAAATATCTATATACATTTCAAAGAGACAAAGAAATAACTCACATTTAATGAGTTTTCTAAAGCAAATGCTTTAAGAAAAAAGGGGAAGAAGGAGGAGGCCCTTTCCTTATTTTGTCAGGGAGAACTGAATCTTTTATTTTTAATTTCTTAGGTCCTGAAAACAGTGAATCAGTTTATGAAAGAAGACCAACATAGTGATGCTATGAAAACTGGGAATACTAGAAGCTATCCATATTTTTGGAAGAACATATTTGATGTTTTAGATTTTATTATTGGAAAATGCTATTAACTTCACATTTAAAAGAAAGAGGTATAAAAGTCCTTGGAATTCAATTTAAATTATAGTCTAACATGCAAAATATTAATATATTTATGTTGTGTTATTATTTTAAAATGCTTATCAATTTTTAGTCTCTCTCAGTCCTGACCTTTCAAGATAGTAGTATTTATTTTATATGATATCTAAATAAGTCACTATGAAAATGATTCTCTTTTGTTATACATAACTTCCTTTTATAAGATCTCTATAATTGTAAATTTATTAAGATGTCCTGAGTAATTCTCATTGCTTAATATAGAAAACAGGACAATATTCCTTTTTTTTTTTTTTTTTACCACTTTGAATTTTCATGATGCTTACAAGTACCCCATGAGAACTAGCAGTTAAGAAGTTTTGTTTTGTTTTGTTTTAAAATAAATACTTTAATGACTTCCTAAGACTGAATAGCTAAAAGAATAAAGAAAAATAAAAGTGCCTTAAGCTTGAATACTGAGAGTTTGGGGAGGCTCCCTCCATGGCGAAGGGACTTAATTCTATATACACATTTTTCATGCAAAAAAATATGAATTAATTCACTAGTTGGCCAAAATGACAATTAGTACATCTGAAAATTTGGGGTGATAACAGAGTGACTGTGGAACTGCTTTGTGCTCATTTGTCCATGGAAGTGAATATTTAAGGTAAGTCTATTATAAGTCAGGGTGAAGAGCACTACTCTATCTTAGATTGATGGTGAAGAATATTTGTTATATTCTAAAACTTAGAAGAAATTAAAAATGAATATACTGATTGAATTGTGTTTCCCTCAAATTCATATCCACCTGGAACCTCAGAATGTGACCTTTTTTGGAACTAGTCTTCAGTTATTAGTTAACATGAGGTCATACTGGATTAAGGTGGGTCATAATCCAGTGACTGGTGGGTTTTTTTTGTTTTGTTTTTTAAAAATTAAAAAAAATATACAAGTACAAAAATAGAAGTGATAAGAAAATGACCTTCCATGCACAGAATTTTAAGTGTTTATAGTTTTCAACAAATGGCCACTCTTGTTTCATTTACACACTCACCCCTCCACACACACACAGGATTATTTTGAAGGAAATTCTAGATGGTATTTATAATTATCTGAGGGTATAGATTTAAAATATGAGCGTTATTTTTATTTTTATTTATTCTTTTGCGATTTTATTTATTTATTTGACAGAGAGAAACACACCTAGAGAGGGAACACAAGCAGGGGGAGTGAGAGAGGGAGAAGCAGACTTCCCACTGAACAGGAAGCACGATGCGGGGCTGGATCCCGGTTAGGAATCATGACCTCAGCAGAATGCAGATGTTCAACGACTGAGGCTCTCAGTGCCCCAATGACTGGTGTTTTATCAGAAGAGAAAATAGACCTCAAAACAGGGGAAGAATGCCCTGTATGAGATTGAAGTGAAGCATGTAAAAGCCAGAGAACGAGGATTGCTGGCAACCGCCAGCAGTTAGGAGAGGTGCATGGAATGGAGTTTCCCTCAGAACTTCCAAAAGGAATGGATCCTAGTTGAAACCTTGATTTCAGACTTCTGAGTTCCAGAACTGTGAGAGCATAAATTTCTGTTGTTTTAAACTACCCAGTTTGCTATAATTCATTACAATAGCACTAGGAAACAAATACAATGTGCTAGTTATCCAGAGGTTGACAAATTTTCCTGGGAAGTGCCACATAATAAATATTTTAGGCTTTGTGGATCACATAAGATCACTTATCGTATTATTCTTTATTTATGTTTTAAAATAATCTTTTAAATGTGAAAATTATTCTTAGCTCTGTTAGTCACTCCCAAATAGGCCAGAGGCTGAGTTTGACCCAGGGACTATCTGACTCCCTTGCCTTATTCTATCCACCCATTGCTTTAGGAAATTACATGGTCAAGGATATGATCTAGTCTGTTAGGCGGTGAAGTAGAGGGGGGGTGAATATAAACAAAGATGGGTTTGGAAAACTTTATCACTGAACATTTTGTTGGATTTTTCTTTGTTCCCCTCATGTTTGTATTACACATCAGTGCAATGTCTGGCTCAGAATTACAGCTTAAAACCTGGAAACTGTTGTTATTACGTTTGTCAACTTAAGGCATAAAGCATTATGAGCACTGATTCACAATGAAAGAAGTTGGAATTGTTGGAATGATCGAGCAGAGTCAGATTTGGGATCATTTTCAGTATCATTGCTTTGTGTTGTTGTTATACATTTTATAGCTCTGTTTAGTGTTCGATGGGACAATTTAACCACTCAGTTCAGTGACTGATGATACAGAATGGGTGACAGTATTGTTTTTGAGATGATATCTTAGCCTAGGAAGATAAAATTAACTTAAGCATGATATTGACCCATTTAAAAGGTTTTATTGGTTGTGGTAGGGCTTATTTTTGTTAGTATTTTGTTTTAGGGGAAATTCAAGTAGATATTCAGAAATTCTTGAGGTTCTGAATTAGATACCTTTTTATTCCCAAGTGAAAAATAGAATCAGTAAAACAAGTAAAAAGTTGAAGTGGTCCTCAAGTATAAAAACTCATTGTATCTTGAAGAGAATACAAAGGACCCTAGTTGACAATGAGATTCACAGAGACTGCTGGTTTCTTATCTTTAGAGAAACTCAAGAAATCCTCCCTCAGTTCTTGAGGGATAGAATTTATGAATCACATGAGCCACCTTTCCACCTGCTGCTTTCTATCAGAAGTAGGATAAACCCATTAATTTGGGGCTAACTTTCTCGTTTGGAAGGTTGACTTTCCAAGGCTTTACGCTTTTTTAACTCTTCTTGCCTTTCAAGATAATACTGCATGTGGATCAAAGGAAGAAGTCTGCCAAGAGTAATTCCTCATGTAGTTTACATGATACAGCATGACCAGATTACATATGTAACTGTCTTAGATTACCAAATAGTGTGATTTTTGTTTCGAGCATCCCCTCTGGATATTTCTGTCCAGATCCTGTAGCTTCTTTTTCTATCAATTATGTTTGACTACTTTCTTAAATTGGCTACTTTGGCTACTTTCTTAAATTGGAATGATTAACAGAAAAGATTAAATCAGTTTTCATAAACTTTGAAAACAAACTTTTTTGAAGTTAAGAGATTTAAATTCAGTTTTCTTATCATTTCATCCTGTCCTCATTTTTTGCTTCACTGGTTGCTTACTGGTTAAAGGATTACAATAATTGAGTTGGTAAAAGTAGATTTCTTGTAGAACTTATAGAAAAGTTTTCTCAATAGCAGTAATAAATGTTTGCAGCAAATCATGTTTCCAAGATTCTTTTGAGATTTCCTTCTTTCCTATTAAATTAAAGGTATCCTGCAATGCCACTAAGCATGGAGAATATAATCGCAGTTCAAAATAGTTAGAAATCAATAAGTGTAATGCATTTTAAAGTTTCTTTCAAAGTTTGTTTTTCATTAGTTTCAAAACTCCCCATGTAGAAACATTTCTAATACCAATTAAAATGAAACAAATTGACCAAAGGAGGATTTTCTCTACTTTCTAATTAATCTATTTATTTATATTCTACCTTGTTTCAAAACAGATTTAAGAAGGCTCTGCACATGACTTAATCCTTTTGCAATGAAATGCATGAATATACAATATTGTTATCTGTCTTTAGTACAAAGCTGATATATAAAATTGAATACAAAAATTGTAACAAGATTTAAAAATGGCTATTTAGATATGCTGCATTTATTCAAATAATTGTTAGGGGAAAAATTTTTGATTCAAAAATGGAGAGAGGACCCCAAACCAACATTTGTTTCTTGGCAGATTTTTTTCAAATATATTCTGATAGAACTGTCTGGCTTTTAGATTTCTCAAGAGAAAATGGATTTCATAGCATCCCTAAATAACTTATTCTGATGCTTAAAAATCTACCATTAGAAAATATTGGTTAAGCAGGTTTGAAATCCATTCTGTTGCTTTTTCAGCTCAATTTGAACTTAAGTATAGAGAAGCAAAACAAAAGGACTGTACTCACATAAAAATACTTGTAATGTGCAGGTATGCCTCTCAGGTGATATGATTCCATCAACTCCTTAGTCTCCAAGTTTCCTGTAGAACACTGTGATTATCTTAATATATAGGGAAGAAAATTTGTCACAGCCAGGCACGTAATTATAAAGTCAGTATGAATACATACATTAAACTTTGCTCCCAAAGAATGTAGAGGAGGGGCGCCTGGGTGGCGCAGTTGTTAAGCATCTGCCTTCAGCTCAGGTCATGATCCTGGAGTCCCTAGATCAAGTCCCACATCAGGTTTCAATCAGTATCATTTTAAAATTCTCTTATCATATTCATATATCACACCACACATTTTTCCAATTCTACAGTGCGGCCATATTTTTGATCCATGTAATCATTTTGTAGCTTGAATGTTTGTGGGTTTTTTCCTCGATATTACTTTGCAGTTATTCTATAGGCAATCACTTTGTGGGTTTTTTCAAGTTTACTGAAAAATAAAACTAGCTTAAGTTTTATACACACAAGTAGATGCAGAGCTTTTAGCCACTAACAAGTACTTGTTGAGAAGTTTTCAAAAACCAAAGAACTCTTTAAGACAATGTGCAGTTTAGAGGTTGATTATTTAGTGCACAATTTAAGGGACATGGGAATTCAGAGGAGATGAAGATAAATGAGCACGATTTCCTTTCCTTTCCTAATCGAGATAGAGAGATACAAAAAGTTAAACCTGGGAGGGTTTCTTAATCCTCTGTATTAGAGAAACCAAGCATGACATAGCAGGAACAAAGAAAAATAACAACAAAAATAAATAAATGAGGGACTTTGAAACCAAACAAAACTGGTATTAAAGTGTGACATTGATATTTAACTGCATGGCTTTGCACAAAGCAACTAAACACTTGGGACCTCAATACCTTCAACATCATAATCAGGATAAAGATCCTTCACATGGTTTATTTTAGAAAGATATCAAACATTATGTCACATACAAATTATTTGACACATGATAGCTACTAAATTACCAGCTCTCTAGAAAGCCAGAAATAAACAAACTGTATCAACTCACAACTACCCAAACCTTTACTCCTGAATAAAAATATCTCTTTTCACAATACACAAAATTGGTGCCAATTTTGGAAATGCACGTGAAATAGGTAAACTCCGTATCAGGCAAAGATACGGTGCCAATGGTTTTTGTGATATTTTCCTCAACAAATAAAAGGATATCAGAAGTCAAGCAGAATCAATCACACTTAGAGTTCTGTAACAGCAGTACATTTTATTCTGGACACTTTTAACAGGGGGATTTTAAATCTTAGACAACATCATTTAGCATTGCTGTTATATTTCTATATAGAAAGACCTGGAACTGTTTTCCAGGGGAAACAAAAAATAACTGAACCCTGAAGAGATGATTGGCCTTCTGTTCCCACTTCAGGTCAGGAGCTTTAAGGGAAGAATGGCGGTTCAGGGACAAACAGTGCTTGGCTGAATCCACCTTCTATGATTTCAGTTTAATTAAATGAAGCTGTTGAATCATGCAACAAGGAAATGGCATTATGCTGTCAGTGATTCAAAGCTAAAAATCCTTATATATGAAAGGAATACGATTTTCCTTAGTGGAAACACAGATGGTGAGTCCTCAATTCTGCTTATCAATGTTACTGAACCTGCACAGAGTGATATATCTTTTCCTTCATTTTTATATATGGAAGATGTAAGATGTGCTGGATTTGTCTCAAGTCACGATTGACCCTAAGGATCCATTATGATTTTCCAAGATTTTATACACGCAAATTTTAAGTCAGGTTTTCCCTCAGATGTCAGTCACAGACTATAAACTGTAACTTACTTTATGCCTCAATGATTTCAATTAAATAGACCAAACCTGAATGTCCACTCCTCCCTGCCCGGTGTATCAGACAAGTGTATATGCTTTAATATCATAGAATTCCTGTTTTCTGCAAGGATAGGGACAGCAGGATTGTGGGGATCAGCACAAAGAATGATGAATCAAAGCAAAAAGTGGATGCCCCCAAATGATCTCCCCTAGAACTTCTGATCTATATTACCTACGAAATCAAAAGATTTTGTTTCAGTAGCTGAAAAGTGATCTCTAAACATTGTCAGATCATATCCATGCTAGCTTCTGGGAAAAGTAACAGGATCAACTTTCAGAAGCCGGGAAATTTTCGGGCACTTGAGTGGCTCAGTTGGTTAAGTGACTGCCTTCGGCTCAAGTCATGATCCCGGAGACCTGGGATCAAGTCCCACATTGGGCTCCCTGCTCGGCGGGAAGCCTGCTTCTCCCTCTCTCACTCCCCCTGCTTGTGTTCCCTCTCTGGCTGTGTTTCTCTCTGTCAAATAAATAAATAAAATCTTTAAAAAAAAAAAAGCCAGGAAAGTTTAGAAGCATATTTTCCATGTTTCCAAACACTATAAAATTATTTTCACCAGGGGTTGGCAGACTGTGACCTATAGGTCAAATTTGGCCCCCTATTTTTATAAACAAAATTTTATTGGAATTTAGGGTTACTTTGGAAGATCATCAGTTGATCAAATTTCTCCTGACCTGACCATTTTTAGAAATCTTATCCATCTGTGTTTCTATGTATCTCATTATAGATAGCAGACATTCAGGCTATGCTATACTCATAATAAATACAGAGTACAGAGCATAGTAAAGATAAATAACAGTGCTTGATTTATTCTTTTTTCTGGGTATGTGTGGATCATGTCAAAAATCAAAGCCAAATTCTTATAAAACTATCATAAAATATGGCCAGCTTCTCTTAAATAATTGCATTTTGCACTTGGTATTTCCAGTTGACCTCTGGGCCAAGCCAGGAGTGACTCACAGGTCATTACAAATAAAACTCTGAAAACTAAGGGCAAGACTGAGTAAAAAATCCCATCCATCTCCTTCAGTTCAGAAACCAGTGTGATACAGATTTGTCCTGAGCTAAACCTAAAATATAACAAAGTTCTTATTTGTAATCAAAGCACACACTTTAAAGTCTGTGTGAGTTTGAATAGATTTCCAGAAAGATCCCTTCCTAGGTGGTGTTTTTGATATAAAGTGTGCTATCCTAGATATTTCGTATTACTTTAAGCCTTCCAGTCCTCATCCTGCTGCTTCATATAAGAAGGATCCTAATGCCTTATCTCCATGAAAGCCAGAAACCAAGCACTATGGTTGAGACCACATCCAGGTCTAAGATAAACATGGTAGGTGTTCACTGACAATTAAGGCAGTCATTATTTTTTTCCCTACTCTGCAGATGGGAATCTATCAATGAGGAAATTCTATAGTCTGTCAAATCTCAGAAAGACAAATTGGCAGCTTCACTGCTGTTTTAATAAGAGAGAAAGAAAACACACACTCACTTATATACACAATTAAGTTTGCTTCAATGATTGACTGGGCCTGTTCATATTGAATATGTCATTGTCAGAATTTTCTACTCTGGGTTCCTTAAAAGACCAGTTGTGGAAGCCCTGGAGATATACCACTTGGGTCTCTTATCATGTAGTATCCACTGTTCAGTGGTAGGGAGTACAGTAAGTTGACAGCCTGTAGCTATTAATACCTTCAAAATTGCCTCAGCTTTGAAGTTATAGCCATGCTCCTTCTAGGAAGCCCCCAGCCAATTACTGAGCATGCTGGAAGCACTAAGACAATGCAATTTTCCTCAACACGGGGTTCTTCTCTCAAGCAATTTTTTTTTTCCAGAGCTGCCTGTGGTTTGGTAAAGAGTCATGTGTTCATTACAATTTGACACTCTGTCTTCCCAATCTTGTTATTTTTATCCCCCTAATAACATTGCCTCCTGGTAGAGAAGTTCATTAAAAGACATGACCACTGTTCCATGCACAAAATGGACCCAGGCAATCAGAGGCTTTCTAACCCCTTCCCTGTCCTTGGAATGTATATTCTGCTTGGTTTCCCTACTCCCAAAAGCTAGCCCAAGAATATAACTTTAAGATTGAATGTGGTGTTGAGACTATCTTGATGGTATATGCAACTGAACCCAGTTCAAGCCTCTATCCAAACTTTTACGTTTTCACAAGTAGATGCAGACATTTATTAGTATTGCTGCCACCCAGGACAAAACTTGTTAAGTATGTTACTTTGCTTATTAAAGCGGCCACCTACTAATCTGCAGGGGTCTACCTCCTTCTTTGGTCTCTTCCTACCCTACACCGATAGAGGCTGGTTGCAGATATACCCGGGAGCTCTGGAGAAGGTTGTAAAGCAACATCTTCCCAATAAAACTCTTGTAATACTCTTGACTGTGCCTCAGCCCCTACTTCTCAGACTACCTGACTGACACTCTGATGTTAAATGAGATATTAATATGGTTCTTCAAAAAATAATCCATAACCAAACAAGTTGATTTCACATAGATATTCACAAATACACAATAGCATTGAAGAATTTATAAAGCAATTATATTTGTTTATTGTTGTTTCAATTTGCATTTCTAGATTCATTTAGGAACATAATTCTTTTCCTCAATTTTTTTTCCAATATCTCTACTGATTCTAGTGTTCTGCAGATTTTGATACATTTGCTGTAATGTTACTATAGAAAATGTTTTTATGTACACAATTAAGAAGAAAGATTCTATCCAGTCCCTCTTCAAGCCTTGTCTTATATTCCCAAACTTTGCTTCTTCAAGAGATAATCCAACTGGTAATATTCAATGATGATTACTGAGATTTCTTACTATAGACCAGGTCATTCAGAAATTAAATTTCAGAGGCATAGAAGTTCTTCTTCCTTCTTTTTTTACCCATGCTCTGATTGGACTTCATTTTTCTCCCCCACCAAGTGGTTGCTCACTGTGTAAAAGAATACAGAGTTAGGACTGGTTCATGGTTTGAGGAGGTTCCTTTGTCCTCTAATCTGGGCCTTAAGATGAAGCTCAGCATACCACAGAACACTTCTGCTAGGGCTGAGAGAGTAGGATTGGTGATATAAGGACACCGTTCCAGCTAACAAAAATGCTAATTTGCTTTCTTCTTTTACATTCTAATTTACCTTATTTTTTTTATTGAAATACAGTTGACACATGATGCTACATTAGTTTCACATATACAACATAGTGATTCAACAAGTTTTCCCACTATCACACTTATTCATATGGAGCATGTTGACCCAAAGTAGTATAAGGATATACCATGACAGACTTGGAATATTTTATTAAGGAAGATTTGAAACTCAATAATATTTCTGAAATTTATATCACGGCTCTAGTGAATAGAGCCTGAAAACAAATACTAAAAACAGATATCTTGTTAGAATTTCTTTTTAGTACATCAGTATCTGGATTGATATCTCAATGTGCCACCTCAGGGAAATCTTAATATTAGCTTCAGAGATGGAAAAAATATGACAGGGACTCCATAATATCCCTATTGTCTGGAAATACCAGTTAAAAATATTTTCCCATCTCTGTATATTTGTGGACATCCAGTCTAGCCCAATTTTCCTGTTGTACATACTACATGGTTATGTGATCAATTTCTTATATGTGGAATTAGGGGATGCTAAGGTAGTCCTTATGGACACTGCAAATACCAATTAAGCCAAGCTTTATAGAGACATAATGCTTGTGATATGCGATATCCCATTAAGAACAGAAGCCAGAACATCTGAAACAGTTCCCAGGTCTACCTCTTATTACCTAAGAGCACTTAGGCTTATTAATAACCTCTCTGAAGCTCAGTTTCTTCACTTATAAAAATGGGAATCACAACGTCCTTATTCTACCATAGGAGTGATAAGAATAGCAAGATTGGAAAAGGTATGGGAATTATTTATTTATGTATAATTTATGTATTTTAAAGATTTCCTTTATTTGTCAGAGAGAGATGTAGCAAAAGCAGAAACACAAGCAGGGGGAGTGGGAGAGGGAGAAACAGGCATCCCACTCAGCAGAGAGCCTGATGTGGGGTCTGGTTCCAGGACCCTGGGATCACTACCGAGATGAAGCCAGATGCTTAACCCTATCGCTGAGCCACCCAGGCACCCTTGAAAATTCCTTTTTAAATAGGGGAATTAAAACTATACAAATGAAAATTAAAAATTTCAGGATAAACCGCAGACAAGGGTATAAAGAAAATTGTTTTTTAAAAAAAATATTTTATTTTTTCAGTGTTCCAAGATTCATTGTTTATGCCCTACACCCAGTGCTCCATGCAATATGTGCTCTCAGTACCCAACACCAGGCTCTCCCATCCCCATACCCCCTTCCCTCTAAGACCCTCAGTTTGTTTCTGAGTCCAAAGTCTCTCGTGTTTCATTTCTCTCCTCGAATCACCCTGCTTCCCATTTCCTTTCCTCTCCTACTGTCCTCTATATTACCCCTTATGCATGCAAGTAAGTGAAACCATGTGATACTGGACTTTCTCTACTTGGATTATTTCCCTCAGCATAATCTCTTCCAATCCAGTCCATGTTGCTACAAAAGTTGGATATTCATCCTTTCTGATGGAGGCGTAGTATTCCATTGTATATATGGACCGCATCTTCTTTATCCATTCATCTGTTGAAGGGCACCTTGGCTCTTTCCACAGTATGGTGATTGTGGCCATTGCTGCGATGAACATTGCGGTATATATGGCCCTACTTTTCACTACATCTGTATCTTTGGGGTAAATATCCAGTAGTGCGATTGCAGGGTCATAGGGTATCTCTATTTTTAATTTTTTAAGGAATCTCCACACTGTTTTTCAAAGCGGCTTCACCAACTTGCATTCCCACCAACAGTGTAAGAGGGTTCCCCTTACTCTGCAACCTCTCCAACACTTGTTGTTTCCTGTCTGGTTAATTTTGGCCATTCGGACTGGTGTAAGTGTGGTTTTGATTTGAATTTCCCTGATAGCTAGTGATGTTGAACATTTTTTCATGTGTCTGTTAACCATCTTCTATGGAGAAATGCCTCTTCATGTCTCCTGTCCATTTTTTGCTGTGTTCATCTTCTTTTTGGATGTTTAGTTTGAGTAGTTCTTTATAGATCTTGGATACCAGCCCTTTGTCTGTAGTGTCATTTGCAAATATCCTCTCCCATTGTGTGGGTTGTCTCTTTGTTTTGTTGACTCTTTCCTTTGCTGGGCAGAAGCTTTTTATTTTGATGAAGTCCCAAAAGTTCATTTTCGCTTTTGTCTCCTTTGCCTTTGGAGACGTGTCTTGAAAGAAGTTGCTCTGGCCGATGTCAAAGAGGTTGCTGCCTATGTTCTCTTCCAGGGTTTTGATGGATTCCTGCCTCACTTTGAGGTCTTTCACCCATTTTGAGTTTGTCTCTGTGTGTGGTGTAAGAGAATGGTCTAGCTTTATTCTTCTATATGTCGCTGTCCAATTTTCCCAGCACCATTTTTGAAGAGACTGTCTTTTTCCTGGAATCCTGTAAACTTCCAAGACTAAAACAGGAATAAATTGACAATCTGAATAGACCTATATCTAGTAATGAGATTGAAGCAGTGATCAAAAACCTCCCAAAAACAAGAGCCCAGGACCAGACGGATTACCTGGGGAATTCTAGCAAACATTCAAAGAAGAAATAATACCTATTCTCCTGAAGATGTTTCAAAAAAATAGAAACAGAGAAAAAACTTCCAGGCTCTTTCTATGAAGCCTGCATTACTCTAATCCCCAAACAAGACAAAGACCCCATCAAAAAGGATAACTTCAGACCAATATCTCTGATTAATATGGATGCCAAGATTCTTAACAAGATCCTTGCTAACAGGATCCCACAATACATTAAAAAGATTATCCACCATGACCAGGTGGGTTTTATCCCAGGGATGCAAGGGTGGTTCAACACTCGCAAATCAATCATTGTGATAGAACAAATCAATAAGAGAAGAGAGAAGAACCACATGGTACTCTCAATTGATGCAGAAAAAGCATTTGACAAAATACAACATCTGTTCCTGATTAAAACTCTTCAAAGTATGGGGATAGAGGGAACATTCCTCAACCTCATAATAAAATCTATCTACGAAACACCCACAGCAAATATCATTCTCTTTTTTTTTTTTTCAAATATCATTCTCAATGGGGAAAAACTGACAGCCTTCCCTCTGAGATCAGGAATAAGACAAGGATGTCCACTCTCACCACTACTTTCAACATAGTGTTAGAAGTCCTAGCAACAACAATCAGACAACAGAAAGAAATAAAAGGTATTCAGCTTGGCAAAGAAGAAATAAAAGGTATTCAGCTTGGCAAAGAAGAAGTCAAACTCTCTCTCTTTACAGATGACATGATACTCTATGTGGAAAACCCAAAAGACTCTACCCCAAACTACTAGAACTCATACAACAATTTGGTAATGTGGCAGGATACAAAATCAATGCACAGAAATCAGCTGTATTCTTATACACTAACAATGAAAATATAGAAAGGGAAATCAGAGAATTGATTCTGTTTATTATAGCACCAAAAACCATAAGATATTTAGGAATAAACCTAACCAAAGAAGTCAAGGATATGTACTCGAGGAACTACAGAACACTCATCAAAGAAATTGAAGAAGACAAAAAGATGGAAGAGAATTCCATGCTCATGGATCAGAAGAATAAACATTGTTAGAATGTCTATACTGCCCAGAGCAATCTATACTTCCAATGCCATTCTGATCAAAATTCCACCAACATTCTTCAAAGCATTGGCACAAACAATCCTAAAATTTATATGGAACCAAAAAAGACCCCAAATTGCTAAGGAATTGTTGAAGAAGAAACACAAAGCTGGGGGCATCACATTACCTGACTTCAGGCTTTGTTACAAAGCTGTGATTACCAAGACAGCATGGTACTAGCACAAAAACAGACAAATAGTCCAATGGAACAGAGTAGAGAGTCCAGACATGGATCTATAGATCTATGGTCACATCATCTTTGATGAAGAAGGAAAAAATATCCAGTGGAAATTAAATTTTTGTTCTGGTTCTCACATATTACTCTAACAAGCCAGCCCAAACACCCCTTTGGCACTCTAAAATCTCTCCAGTTGTAGGCCAAGTATGGTAAATATCATTCTGAGAGGGCCCCATGATCTCTGCCCTTTGTAGGGATCTTGCTTCTGGCAAGCAGAATATAGCAAAGGGATGTAATTCCATTTATTAAACTACATTATCTGAAAAAGGTGATGATGGTGAGATGTCACTCCCTTGATCTTACTATGTTATATAAAACTCCCTTCTTCCAGGCTAGAGTAAAAGACTCTCTCAGTGGTCCTAAAGAAGCAAGATGCCATGGTGTGAACTGCCCTCAAAGAGCATCAGAGAGCAAGCCTTCAGGGGATCTGGGAGCCAAGGGCCTCAATCCTACAACCACAAGCAACTAAATTCTGCCAACAAACACATGATCTTGGAACAGGATCC
Organism: Spilogale gracilis; assembly: GCA_004023965.1. Taxonomy (NCBI): domain Eukaryota; kingdom Metazoa; phylum Chordata; class Mammalia; order Carnivora; family Mephitidae; genus Spilogale; species Spilogale gracilis. Next base: position 138,581 of record PITA01001417.1, read on the forward strand.
AGAACCTTAGATGAAACCATAATTCTGCCGATATTTTAATTTGTCATCTGCGGAGATTAAGCAGAAGATTCACCAAAGTCATTCCAGACTCCTGATTCATGATGACAGGAGGTAATAGATGTGTGCTGTTTTAAATCATAAAGAGAGCGGCAAGCTGTTTTGTAGTCGTGAAAAATTGATGTACCAGGTTACAGATCTTTCCTTTCACATGCAAATTAAACTGGTTTTAGTTTAGTTTAGCTTAGTCTCCTTTTCGAAAGCTGAATCTGATTCAAGAATTGATACTGTGTTCAATATTCTATTTTTTCTAGTTAATATACATAAGTGGTAAGTAGATGTATACCTAAGTTGTAAACACCTTAACTTAATGGCTTTCAAGAAGAGTTACTCAGAGCCTTAGAGAGGTTTCATGGAGGAGACTTACAGAGTTATATATAGATGAGTAAGATGACAGAAGATGAACATGGAAGAGGGGCGCCTGGGTGGCTCAGTTGGTTAAGTGACTGCCTTCGGCTCAGGTCATGATCCCGGAGACGCAGGATCAAGTCCCACATCGGGCTCCCTGCTCGGCGGGAAGCCTGCTTCTCCCTCTCTCACTCCCCTTGCTTGTGTTCCCTCTCTGGCTGTGTTTCTCTCTGTGAAATAAATAAAATAAAAACTTTAAAACAAACAAACAAACAAAAAGCTAGGCCCTGACTTCTACTTCTTGGCTATAAATTCAGCAAATCATTTAGATGCACAAGCTGGAAATTATTTTAAAATGTGTTATGGGGCAGGGTGCCTGGGTGGCTCAGTGAGTTAAAGCCTCTGCTTTCAGTTCAGGTCATGATCTCAGGGTCCTGGGATCTAGGCCCTCATAGGGCTCTCTGCTGGGCGGGGAGCCTGCTTCCTCCTCTCTTTCTCAGCTTGCCTCTCTGCCTACTTGTGATCTCTCTCTCTGTCAAATAAATACAATCTTTTAAAAAAAGAATTAAAAAAATAAAATGGGTTATGGGTTATTCTTATAAAATATATAAAAATGATTTCTTTAAGCCAAGGCATTGATGGGTGGTATAAAGTTTAGTCAGTGAAGTAGTAGTATAAGTAGACATTCAGAAAAGAAAGACAGGACAAAGGAGGAAGCAAGAAAGAAGGAAGGAAAGAAAGAAGGAAATGCATGTAAAAACTGTCAGCTCCCAATAGACTTAAAAACATTAGCATTTAAAATAATTTATTTTGTATATTTATAAGATTTCATTTGCTTATAATTTTTTTTCACTTTCTTATAATCTTGAGAAGCAATAATATCTGCCTTTTTAAGGGGCAACTTAGAACCACATTAACTCCTTCCTGCTTTTTTTTTTTTTGATTTGTTTAAAGGTGTTAAAATCCAAGCAAATTGATAATAACCAACAGATAAAATATGAAATAAAATGTATCACTCTGCATATATAAAGAAGGAATCAATGATGAATGTGCGTGAATCACCTACTCTGTGATTCTTTAATGAGTGCTCCTTGTTAGGCTTACATAGATGGGCCTTGACCACTGAACACAATGCTCCTGAAAAGATGTATTCAAAGGGATTACATCTGCTTTCTAATTCATTGGGCTAAAAGGTAAATGCATTAGAAAGTGAAAGCAATTCAAGGAGGTCACTTGCACTCACTGAATTGAGACACTTTTAGACAGCAACTAGATTTCCAATGGCAAATGGAATTCAAGTTTCCATGAACCCAGAGAAGCAGCTCCTGGCCTGATGGTGCTGAGCAAGTGGAAGGCAGCACTGGAGCTGGGCTGTAGTGTTTAAGCAAATTCACACTCCAAACCCAGTGAACTCTATACCATGTTATATTAGTTACAGAGCTGTAAATGGCACAGCACTTAAATGGGTCAGCTCATTCTATCTCTAGCATGTCTACCTTGGATACAATGCAAACTGATCTACTGGCTTTTATCTAATATGCTTGCTAGCATCTCCAAACTTCCCCTTTGACATCCTTGCTATTAGAAAGTTAGGAGCTCCAGCAAGTTGTAGACCTGTGGAAATCAATTTTTGATTATTCACTCAACTCTGAGAATATTTTTAAATGTATTTGAGACTTTAAGCTCCTAAAAAGTAAATAGGTGCTTTTCCTTACAGGCTGCCAAGTCTCAGATTTCATTTTCCATCTTCTATGGCTTTTTGCACCTAATTTTAAAACCAAGCCATGGGAAAATGATTTGTCAGTGCTCATCACTGTATACATTTTAAGAATCATTTATGTGGATCTTGTGTATTACTTGATGAGTACAAATTATGTTATTGGCAGTATGGTAGGAAAGGATAATAACTAAAAACAAAAGACTAGTCCAGTTTGACCAGGGGAACTATATAGGTCACTTATGTTCACGATCCATTTTGAACATAGAAAAAAATTATATACTCAACTATTTCTGTCTTAGAAATTCAATGAGTAAAGGAAATTTCTCTACAACATCAAAGTAAAAAGTAATTAGTAAATAACTAAAATAATAGATTATTACGAAAAATCAAATATTATTATGGTGACCATGAGGATATAGTGCTCAAGCCTCTCATCAAGAGGGTATATTACAGAGCTTGTTGGCTGACAGTCTCCAGTTGATGCACCACAGGATTTACTTATTCATGCTGAGGACACACACTCCTTTCCATTGCTCCTGGGTCCTCGAGGGGTTATTTCTGTCATCTGCTGAACTCCTCTAAAAGGCAGTCTTTGCTAGGAAACTCCCTGTTGTCCTGCGCAATACTTTCTCAGAGCTACTGATCCCTTTTATTCTTTTGTGTCAATAGAAAGTCTGCATAGAGGACATGTACGATTATAATATTGAATTTAAGATTCAGATCTGAAGCTGTGCTTTTCTATGATTTCATGAAATAAACCTAAAATAACAGCAGAGTTGTTGGTTTGGGCAGTCAACCACTTGGTGGTGGTTTTTATTGTTATTTTTTTAAATTTGTTTTGCCTTTTACATGTACCGAAATGAGAAATCCTAGTATATCTTTAGTGGCAGGGTATTAGTTTCAGCCAAGCTGGACATGAGTTAATGTATTAAAAATAAGAGTGGCATGGTGGCTCATGTAAAAAATTCTCTTGAAGACTTTCAGTTCCTTATGCAGCATTATGGAAGTCCCTGAAACTGACAGTTCTTTAAGATACAACAACAGTAGGTCACTCTTTTTGTAAGCATACATGGGTCTCTCTCTAGTTCTATAAATATATAGAACTTTCTTCAGAACTGGTATAACTGGCACTTCTTTGGTGCTTAGGGTTGCTTTTCAGTTAAAATCAAAGTGTCATTTATATTCGAAGAGTCATTACTTTCCATAGTTCTGTTAAACACCATCCCAAAGAATATTGTACAGATGGCATCTGTTGAATGAATACTAAGCAAAATTATATTGATTTCAGTTGCACTTTGCCTACTAGCATTTGCATCATAAATATAGAGCTTAGATATCACACAATGCAAAGAGAGTGAACACACTGATGCTTCTCCTCCACCAAATGACAGACTCAACAGCTTCATTTACATTACTTTATGTCTAGATAACAGGGTTTTGATGTCCTGAGAATATGAATCTTCTCATTTCTTGTATTTATGAGCTTGAAATTGGTATCCTAGATGTGAAAAGAATATTATGCTAATATTGGGGTTAAATGAATTTTAATAAGAACATTTGTTTGTTTATTGCATGTAAGCACAAATCTCTAGGTGTCTAGTTAAAACTCACAGATTCTGAAGTCACAAGATTAAGTCATTAGTTTATCCCAGTGTGTGAAGACAAGATTCATCCCAGGAATTTGTCTACTCAGGGACAGCTTGCCCACAAATAAGAGTTTAGTGATATGGTAAGTCTTGGATAGTTCCATTTCAAATTATGGGTTGGTTGATGGTCAGAACCTTCACATTATATCATGTTCACATCAGTGTATTTTATATTGAAAAACAGTAGTAATACTTGAAAATAGATACTTCTATATCCATATAGCTTAACTACCGAGAATAAGAATTAAGGCAGTCTTCATCAACATGAAAATACTATTTGTTCCAGAAAATTCTTTTTTTTTTTTTAATGAAGATTTTATTTATTTGACAGAGAGAAACACAGCCAGAGAGGGAACACAAGCAGGGGGAGTGAAAGGGAGAAGCAGGCTTCCCACCGAGCAGGGAGCCCAATGTGGGACTCGATCCCAGGTCTCTGGGATCATGACCTGAGCCGAAGGCAGTCGCCCAACCAACTGAGCCACCCAGGAGCCCCATTTCCAGAAAATTCTTGATAAGAGGTTAGACCACAGACCAGTAAATGACTTCACTGAATACTTTAGATTTCCCTTAAGGAATGTTTTCTTTCAAAGTTCTAAGTTATAATTTAAAGTTCTCAAGGGAAAATTATTTTTAATGAGTAGAACTACTTGCCCAGATGGGTAGGAATAGTGGTATGCTTCTTGCTCAAAGACACAGTTAAATATGATTATCAGAAATCCTTGCTCCCATGTGTTGCCATCAGCAATGTTGTCTAAGGAAGGAGATGCTAAGGAACATCACTTGTACTTAGACAGATGGGACAGCCACCTTCCTTGCTGTTTGGGGAGTTCCTCATCTGGCTTGCTTCTTGGGGTTTATTGGTCCCATAGCACTACTTGTTAAATGCTTTTTAAGTATCCTGCCATATCCTCAACTATATACAAGTGGAAGGGCCCTCCTGGGGCATGAATCACACACATAAACACATATTTACAAACACAACTCAAAGAAACTGAGAAAGCCCTAAAAGGTGCTACCAATTACAATAGAAAAGGAAATGAATCTCAAGGACACTTCCAGGAAATTCTTCTGAAGTCAGAGCCCTGAAGCACTAAGCCCTCTATAGCTAGTTGTAGCCTGAACAAGGAATTAGGAGAGGTCTCATCAGTAGCCCTGGTGAACATACATTTTAAGTCAGTATCTTGAATCTGCTCATGAGCCTATAGCTCCAGAGGGATTTGCCAACTTCAGGATGAAATTGTAAGTAACTATTATTGTAACAAAAAAAGTCCTTTGCATTTAAAAATAATACTAATGCAGATGCCGCTTTTAGGCAATCGACTTGAGCAACAGAAACCTGAGCAAGGTAAAAGGGCCTATAGTGGCCATGGGGGTGAACAAACAGGCCCATTAGGTGATCCACCTCAAAATACCTATAAGCCCTAGTTGACCTACATTGGGGCATAGGTACAAAAAAAAAAAAAAAAAATCCATGGGTTCCCATACCTCTTCACCTTTGCTCTTAACTATTGTCCCCAACCCTCTCCCCACTGCCTCCTGGCAGACAGTCTCTCCCTTCATGTCCTGCCTGCCAAGTATGTTCAATAAATTTCTATCTCTTTTGTCCTGCTTTGGATAAATTCTTTCACTACCCATGCCATTGACCTCCACCCAATTGGGTCACCTCACAACTGATATCCGTCATGAACTGAGCATTTGCTATGAGAAAGTGGCCCCTTCTGCCTAAGTGCTTTAAATATTTTGCCTTATATAAATTCAAAATTAAACTGACAAGACTGGTACAGTTACAGCCATTTCATGGTTGAAGATATGGAGCTCTGAGTGATAAAGTAATTTTTGCAAGATCAAAAAATTACTAAGTAATGACCTGGAACCCCAATTGACTAACCCCAGCTGTCTAATACTTACTTATAACCAATGCCTTATACTTATGGGATTAACTCTCTTTCAGATGCATATCCCTTGAATAGCAGATTTGGGTTTATGTGGGTTTTTAAAAATTTTTTCTTTGTTTTATCTTATTTTATTTTTAGTTACTAATAGTTTTTATCTTTTAAGATTTTATTTACATATTTTTCAGAGAGAGAGAGAGAGCAAGAGAGCACAAGCAGGGGGAACTGCAGGTAGAGGGAGAAGCAGGCTCCCCGTTGAGCAAGGAGCCTAATATGAGGCTTGATCCCAGGACTCTGGAGATTATAACCTGAGCTGAAGACACTTAACCAACTGATCCACCCAGGCATCCAGATTTGAGTTTATGTTAACAAGGCATTTTTAGCCAGACTTAAAGAGAGAGAGAGAGAGAGAGAGAGAGAGAGAGAAAGAAAAAGGACCCAAATAAATAAAAATACAGATGAGAGAGGAGAAATCAAAACCAACATCATAGAAATATAATTATAAGAGGATATTATGAAAAATTATATGCCAAAAAATTGGACAGTCTAGAGAAATGGATAAATTCCTAGAAATACACAAGCTACCAAAACTGAAACAGGAGGAAGTAGAAAACTTAGACAGGCAGCAAGCAAATTAATTGAATCAGTAATCAAAAATCTCACAAAAAAACAAAGTCCTGGGCCAGAGGGTTTCATGGGAGAATTCTACCAGACATTTAAAGAAGAGTTAATACCTATTCTTCACAAAGTAGTAAAAAAAAAAAAAAAAAAAAAAAAAAAAGAAAGAAAGAAAGAAAGAAAGAAAGAAAGAAAGAAAGAAAGAAATGGAAGGAAAACTTCCAAAACTCACTCAATGAGGCCATCATTACCTTGATTCTGAAACCAGAGAAAGATTCCACTGAAAAAAGAGAACTACAGGATAGTGTCCCTGATGAATATGGATGCAAAAATTCTCAACAAAATATTGGCAAATTGAACCCAACAATACATTAAAAGAATCACTCACCACACTCAAGTGGAAATTATTCCTGGGTTGCAAGTGTGGTTCAATATTCACAAATCAATCAATGTGATTTAATAAATATAATAATAAATAAATAATAAACACAACTTTAATAAAAGAAAGGATAAGAATCATATGATCCTCTCAATAGAGGCAGAAAAAGAATTTGACATACTACAGCATCCATTCTTGATAAAACCCTCAACAAATTAGAGATAAGGGGAACATACTGTAACATAATAAAGGCCATGAAAGAATAACCCACAGCTAATGTCTTCCCACCTAAAAGCTCTGAGCTTTTCCTGTATGGTCAGGAATAAGACTGGGAGGCCCACTCTCACCACTGTTCTTTAACTTAATATTGAAGTCCTAGCCCCAGCAATAAAACAATAAAAAGAAATAAAAATCATCCAAATTGCCAAGGAAGAAGTCAAACATTCCTATTTGCAGATGCTATGATTTGCTGTGTAGAAAATGTAAAAAACTCTACCAAAAAAAATTGCTAGAACTGATATATGAACTCAGTAAAGTTGGAGAATATAAAATCAACATATAGACATCTGTTGTATTTCTATACACCAGCAATGAAGCGGCAGAGGAGAAATCAAGGAATTAACCTTATTTATGATTAGATACTTAAGAATAAATCTAACCAAAGAGGAAAAAGATATATACTCTGAAAACTCTAAAGAACTGATGAAATAAGTTGAAGATCACACACACACACACACACACACACACACACACACACACTCGGAAAATGACTCTATGCTTATTGACTGGAAGAAGAAAATTGTTAAAAATGTCTAAACTACCCCAAACCATCTACATATGTAATGAGATCTCTATCAAATACCACCAGCATTTTTCACAGAGCTAGAATAAATAATCCTAAACTTTGTATGGAACCACAAAATTCTCTGAATGGCCAAAGCAATCTTGAAAAATAAAAGCAAAGCTGGAGGCATCATATTTCCAAACTTCAGGTTATATTATAAAGCTTTAGTGCTAAGACAGCATGGTATGGGCATAAAAACAGACACATAGATCAATGGAACAGAATAGAAAACCTAGAAATGGACCCACAGCTATATGGTCAACTAATTCTTGACAAAGCAGGAAAGAATATCCATTGGAAAAAAGACAGTCTCTTCAACCATGGTATCGGGAAAGCTGGACAGCAACATACAAAGGAATAAAATTAGGCCACTTTCTTACACCATACACAAAAATAAACTAAAAATGGACGAAAAACCTAAATGTGAGATAGGAACCCGTCAAAATCCTAGAGGAGATCACAGGCAGTAACTGCACTGACACTGCCATAGCAACTTCTTATTAGATACGTCTCGTGAGGCAAGGGAAACAAAAGCAAAAGTGAACTATTAGGATTTCATTGACAGAAAAAGCTTCTTCACAAGCAGCAAAACTAAAAGGCAATATTTGGAATGGGAGAAGGTATTTCCAAATGATATACCTGATAAAGGGTTAGTATCCAAAATTTATAAAGAACTTATCAAACTCAACACCCAAAAAACAAATCCAGTTAAGAAATGGGCAGAAGACATGAGCAGACATTTTTCCAAAGGAGACATATAGATGGCTAACAGACACATGAAAACATGCTCAATATCACTCATATCAGGGAAATGCAAATCAAATGAGACATCACCTCACCTCCATCTGAGTGGTTAAAATTAACAACAGATGTTGGCAAGGATGTAGAGAAAGGGGAATCCTCTTGCACTGCTACTGGGAATGCAAACTGGTGCAGCCACTCTGGAAAAGAGTATGAAGTTTCCTAAAAAGTTAAAAATAAAACTACTCTATGATCCAGCAATTGCACTACTAGGTATTTATTAAAATGATACAAAAATATGGTCAAAGGAATACATGTACCTCTATGTTTATAGCATAATTATCAATAGTAGCTACATTATGGAAAGAGCCCAAATGTGCATCAACTGATGAATGGATGAATGGAAAGAAAAGGTAGTACATACATACAATAAAATATTACTCAGCCATTGAAAAGAATGAAATCTTGCAATTTGCAACAACATGGCTGGAGCAGGTTAAGCAATCAAGTCACTCAGAGAAAGACAAATACTATATGGTTTCACTCATATGTAGAATTTAGGAAACAAACAGATGAACATAGGTACAAGAAAAAAAAAGAGAGGTAAAACAAGATTCTTGGGGTGCCTGGGTGGCTCAGTCGTTAAGCATCTGCTTTCAGCTCAGGTCATGATCCTGGAGTCCTGGGCTTGAGCCCTGCATTGGGCTCCCTGCTAGGCAGGAAGCCTGCTTCTCCCTCTCTCACTCCCCCTGCTTGTATTCCCTCTCTCACTGTGTTTCTCTCTGTCAAATAAATAAATAAAATCTTTTTCTTTTTAAAAAGGGCACTTGTGAAGAACACTGGGTGTTGTATGTAAATGATGAATCACTAAATTCCACACCAGAAATGAATATTACACTGTATGTTAACTAAGTAGAATTTAAATAAAAATTTAAAAAATGTTTTTCTCCTTTGCTGTACACAGATGAGGAAATATATAGCTCTAATCATAGTGGATAGTTATTGCCCATCCACAAGATCAGCCCATGTGAGGACAAAGCTGATGTTTTTGTTGTCAAAGAAAAAAAAAAAAAAGAGTAAGAGGGTAGGTATCTGATACTACCAATATTTCCACTGAGCTTCCAGACCCACAAACCCTGAAGGGCACCTTACTCTGATCTACAATTACGCCTTTAATCTCTTTACGATTTATGCCAATTTGAGTGTTGCCAATAGTATATGCAAACATAAGGGTCCTAACTGACATAAAATTTGTCATCAGAGGGGAGCCTGTGTGGCTCAGTTGTTAAGTGGCTTCTCTCAGCTCAGGTCATGATCATTGGCTTCCTGGATTGAGCCTCACATCAGGCTCTCTGCTAGCAAGGAGTCTGCTTTTCCTTCTCCCTTTGCCTCTTCCCCCGCTCATGCTCTCTCCATCTCTCTCCCTTTCTGTTAAATAAATAAAATATTTGTTATGTGTTATGTGATTACCTTTGTATCTATAACAAAAGCAAAGGTTTAAAAGAGTTTAAAAATCAGTCTTCAATGTTTATTCATTCACTAATTTTGGAAGCACAGGTTCCAGTGGTGCACATGCTGCCTATATCTCCCTCCAGGCCCAAGGCATAGAAAATATTTACACAGAAAGATGCCCCTGTTCTCCTACTTGCCATTCTTTTTTTTTTTTTTTAAGATTTTATTTATTTGACAGAGAGAAACACAGCCAGAGGGAACACAAGCGGGGGGAGTGGGAGAGGGAGAAGCAGGCCTCCCGCCGAGCAGGGAGCCCGATGTGGGGCTCAATCCCCGGTCACCGGGATCATGACCTGAGCCGATGGCAGTCACTTAACCAACTGAATCACCCAGGCGCCCCTACTTGCCATTCTATGGTGACTCCATGACCTTCTTTCTACTGTTCATGCTTCAAGGTTCTCAGTGAAACTATTTTTGTCAAAGGCAAAGAATTTTCATGCTCTTTCTCTGTTTGCAGGAGTCGTTTGCTTCAAAGCAGGGAACTGAAACTTCTGCTCTAGTGGAAAACATAATACTCATGTACTCTTCTAGACTTTAAAATTTAGAGAAACATTTCACCAATTTCTCTGATGATAAGACTTTCTGGGATATAGATTTCCAGATGTCCTTCTGGAGATTCTGATTTTGTAGGTCAGATATAAGGTCTTGGAATCTACTCAGTGAATATGTACCAGGTGACAGGTTAGAAGGCACTTGCCTCTAGACATATCAGAATGGTATATCATGGTAAAGCATTAATAATAATCATAGTAGCTAGTAATTATTGGAGTATATTATATAAAAATAGCCATATAAGAATATCATATGCACTGTCTCATATAATCAGCCAAACAGAATTCCTAAGTATATACTGTTATTGTGGTAGACACAATAGATTGTGTGGTTTAACATCTGTTCTAATTTCTGTTTTCTTTGGGAAGCTAAAATCTTACCTTTTTGAGGGCCCCTTGGAATGAGCTTTCTGGATTTTGTTGAGTTTGCCAATCTGATAGACTTGCACTTGACTAGAAAATGGAACTAAATTAAGTAGGAGAAGCAGGTGTTTTGATGAGGCACATAATCACATTGTTCTGTGGGCAGCAGCTTCCTGACTCCATGGCTTACTATGACTTTCACATAGTGGGAAAAGCAGTGAGATTCTGGGCCCTGATTTTTTTTCCTGAAAATTCAACCTAGAGCTGGCTTCTTTGTTCATCTAGGACTTTTGTAAGCACTTTAAATTTGTCTGCTTAAATTAACTAGAGGCTTTCTTTTGTTTTTAACAGAAACCTTAAACATTAACTTATTTTTGCAGTTTTTGGAAGATGAAAATGAGGCTTATAGGGTTCATGTAAGTTGCCTAAGATCATTTTGCCAATAAATATGATTCGGGGACCCAAGTGTGTCTGCCTACAGAACTCATACTCTACTTCTGCTCTATACGTCCATTTAATTAAGCATCTAGAGGCTGACCTCTTCCTAAGGATTGTCATTTTGGAGTGAGTGATAGTTAAAACCAACAGCTGTTAAGAGGACAGTGAGAAGGAGAAATATTATGTCAAAAGACTGTACAATTTGATCTTTGCAACTGGAGAATTCTACTTCAAAATCCATCTTATATGATTCTAAATTTTGTTTTATTAGTTTAATGGAAGTTTCTTTGGCATGGTTGTACTCCTCATGTGGGACAGTATTTTTATGATTTGTACATTTTTCTTATTTTAATGTATAATAATTCAAAAGCTTTGATAGACTCTTTTTTTTTTTAAGATTTTATTTATTTGACAGAGAGAAACACAGCCAGAGAGGGAACACAAGCAGGGGGAGTGAGAGAGGGAGAAGCAGGCTTCCTGCGGAGCAGGGAGCCCGATGTGGGGCTCGATCCCGGGTCTCCGGGATCATGACCTGAGCCGAAGGCAGTCGTTCAACCAACTGAGCCACCCAGGTGCCCCAATAGACTCTTTTTTTTTTTTTAATGAATAAGGCTACTGATACAAGTTAACGTAGTCTATTTTAACTCTTCTGTGATGGACAGAGTAGAGAGAATATTGAATGATTCAAACATGATAATATATGAAGACAATAGCTCCAGTTCCAACTTGTTCATTTATAAGATACACAATCCAAGTTGTCATTTAATTTCTCTGAGAGTCTCTTTTCTTTATATGTAAAATAGAATAATGATGCTGTCTACCTCAGGAGTGAGGTGTAAATCACATAAGTTAATGTATAGGCAAGTGTTTCAGAAATTAAATATCCTTGCCCATATGCTCACTCTTGTCAATGTTAGAGGGAATAAGAAAGCATACGATTACTAATTTAAGGAGCCCCTGGGTAGCTCATTTACTGAAGCACCTGACTCTTGACTTCAGTTCAGAATTGTGAGACTGAGTGTTGTGAGTCTGAGAACTACATGGGACTCTGCACTGGGTGTGGATCCTGCTTAAGATTCTCTCCCTCCCTTTCCCTCTGTCAACTTCTCTTCTCTCTTAAAAATAAAAAAAAGTTTACTAATTTAAAATCATCTGGCCATCTGGTCTTCCTATATTCTTCTATAGGAATATATATTAAGTCCTCTTCCTTTTACAGCCATTTCAGTGTACTCAGAAATTGTACCATGGTGATTTTAAATGTACTTAGAGTATTGAAGACATACTGGGTGTCAAATTTGGGGCAAAGATACAAAATAAATAACCATTCAGTACATGAGGTACACATAGATACAAAAAAAAGCCAGAAGATGGGGCACCTGGGTGGCTCAGTTGGTTAAGCGACTGCCTTCGGCTCAGGTCATGATCCCGGAGACCCGGGATTGAGTCCCACATCAGGCTCCCTGCTCAGCAGGAAGCCTGCTTCTCCCTCTCTCACTCCCCCTGCTTGTGTTCCCTCTCTGGCTGTGTTTCTCTCTGTCAAATAAATAAATAAAATATTTAAAAAAAGAAAAAAAAGCCAGAAGAAATAGCATTAGGCTGGAATCTGAAAGCTGTGAATGAATGTGGAAGTAGATTCCCAACTGTGCAAAATATTATTGGCAGTTAATTTCTTAAGTCCAAATATAATGACAAAATCAGTGAGTCATTGTCTATGAGTCAGGTACTGTACTGTTAGCACTTGAGAAAAGTGGCTATTGTTAACTTCCGATTTGTTATACTTCAGAAATAAATTGGATTGAATCAATACATGAGCTGACATGTTTTTTCTGAATGTATAAGTTTAAACAAATAGGGCAATTATGTAAAAAGGCATCTGAGAAAAGCATAATGATTGAGGGCTTCAAATAATGCAAAATGTAATTATTAGAACTGATTAAGCCTTGCTTTATTATAATTAATTATCATAAATGTGCTTTCAGTAATTTAAAGACATGTTTCAGGTTTTCAATAGAGATAACTCATTTTCAATGAGAATCATTAAAACTTAATTGTTCAAAGAAATAGAATTTTACAAAGGTGAATTAGGATTAATTGGAGGAAGGTGGTCAAAATGCACAAATTTCTAGTTACAAGGTATGTAAGTAGTGGGAATGTAACTTGTAAAATAATGACTGTAATTATCACTGCACCATGGTATACTTAAAAACTGTTAAGAGATTAGATCCTAAAAGTTCTCATTATAATGAAAAAAAACTTTTCTTTTAAAAAAAAACACATGAGACAACAGATGTGAACTGAACTTATGGTGATCTTTCACAATAGATGTTAAGTAAGACTATTAGGCTATACACCTTGTGTATAGCACCAGTGTATAACACCAGTGCTGTGTGTTTTCTATAACTCAATAAAACTGGGGAGAAAGAATCAAGGGCATGGAAAACAAGAAGGGAGAATATAGCATATATTTAGCAACTTCCTACATGCTAAACTGTGGACTGAGTTCTTCACCAACATTTTCTAATTTAATTTTAATAATGACCCTTTGAAGCAGATCTTAACTAGCTCATTTACCAATGAGGAAAGTGATACTCAGGGTGGTCATATGGTTAATCAGTGATAATGGTGGGCTTTCAATGCTCCTCTTTTTGGTTCTACAGCTCTATTCTATTCAACACAGGACCCTGTCTTTCTAAATGGGCAGAATTTCAGCAAAACTTGGACTGAACTACTGCAGGAATTGTGATCATACAATTTCTCCAATGTAATAGCTGTCAATAGTATTAAATTAACAGTAAGTTTTTATAACAAAAAAGCCCACGAGTTTTTGATGAAAATATCTTCAAGGCTGGAAAGAGCATTGGGATCATGTATGCTTGCTATCTTCATGTTTAGAAGAAACATTCATGGATTCAATGAGTCAATGATTCATGTTTAAGTCTTGGGACTAGTCATCAATACTGGAGCTAAGTGGTCTGAATCTTGACCTTACATCTTCAGTCCTGAGTGCTTGTTTTATCTCTGCCAACTTGACCCACCATATAGTGAGCACCAATATTTCTTAAAGATTCACTATTGCATGTACATCCAAATATGCAATCTAGAAAGTGCAACATGTCATACTGAAATACCCTAATCTCTTATTACTTAATGTTTATATTAATATAATCTCATCATTGTTACCTTTGCTCTAGTAATAGTCATTTATTTATACATGCAAAATATAGAAATGTATTTTCATAACATATCTGCTTGACAATAGACTTGTTCATTTATTCAATATGCAGCAAGTATTTATTGACAAGCAATATGAGCAGGTACTGTTCAAGATGACTGAGGCTTTGCAAGGAAGAAAACAGACAAAATTATCGGCCCTTGTAAAAATTAAATTCTATATAGGAAATACACAATAAGTTGTAAATAGGAAATTGTAAATAATGTAGTATGTTAGAAGGTAACAAGGTTAAAGAAAAAAAAGGGGAGTAAATCAAGATATGGAAGGTCATTGGTCTGGTTGGGGAGTGGGATTGTAATTTTATTGGTGATTAGTGGCACCATCCAATGCAAAGCCTCTAAGGAGAAAACATTCCTGGCAGTCTGGTTAGGCATGGAATTGTGAAGGGTAAAAATAACTCTTTAAATTTTTGCTCATAACTATAAGCACGAACATATTCTTTTTATATTCTGCTATCCTAAAATTATCATAGGTAAAATCCCCAAAGATGACAATATTCATACAAACACAATATAAGCTTTAAGCATTTTAAAACAATGATAGGCCAGTTTGCCTCCCAGATCATCTGCTTCCTCTTGATTTAACTCATTTAATCATTATTGTTTATATCTAAAATTCACAATATTCTGAATTAAGATATTTTGAAATTCTACTTAAAATTAAGATTTATCATTAATTCAAGACCTTTTGGCTATCTCACCATTTTGTCCTCACCCAAAGGGGGAGAGTACCTAGCCTTGATACCCTCATTTCAAATCCTTTGTTCTTTGCACTACTTTGAAGGATTTTTCTCTTATACTTTGTCTAAAGGCATTGTACTTTTCTGTTTTTCCTTCCTTCCTTCCTTCCTTCCTTCCTTCCTTCCTTCCTTCCTTCCTTCCCTCCCTCCCTCCCTCCCTCCCTCCCTTCCTTCCTTCCTTCCTTCCTTCCTTCCTTCCTTCCTTCCTTCCTTCCTTCCTGAGTATATTTTATCTCCAAATATCTTTTTCAAATATGCTTAGAAACCAAAAGGAGAAAACAGATGGTGCCTTCTTCATAATACCCTAGCTTTACAAATCATGTCAAAGGTATCAGGAGGCAATATCCAGGATGCTTTAGATCTATATAAAGCATTCATTTTGGAGAGTTTTTATAATGTTCCACTTTGAGCTTCTAGTTCTCTAAATATCCTACATCAGGAAGATGATTCGAAACTATTAATTTAGATGACACAGTTATCCACATATTCTTTCTAACCAGTCATAGACATCAGAATTATTGTTTGTTCAGTAGTTTCATTTTTGGAATAGAGGCAAAAAAAATCCATGGCTCTTAAATCTTAAATCATGCTGAATTCTAGTCTGAAAAAGAAAACTGAAACCAGGGCACCTGGGTGGCTCAGTCGTGAAACATCTGCCTTGGGCTCAGGTCATAATCCCAGAGACCTAGGATTGAGCCCCACATTGGGCTCCCTGGTCTGCAGGAAGCCTGCTTCTCCCTCTCTCACCCCCTCTGCTTCTGTTCCCTCTCTAGCTGTGTTTCCCTCTGTCAAATAAATAAATAAAATCTTAAAAAAGAAAAGAAAACTGAAATTTTTGTACATTTTTATTTTTTGTGTGGCTCATTTTATGTTTATGACAGCAATAAATAGATATATCTATGGAAGCACCACATTTATTTATTTACATATTATACATAATTTATTAAAATATATGTATATGTTATAGTCTATAATATATATGCATTTATATTCCATCATATCTTTTAACTCGTATCAGTATAATTTCAGGTTTAAGAGATGAAAATCCAATTGAAAATAGCTCATGCAATGGAGGAATTTATTTTCCCAGATAATAAAAGAATTATATCATTCTTTGGTTTCAAAATTGTTGACATTTGTTACTTAATCAAAGGTTCATCTTCCTTTCATTTATTTATGTATTTATTTTTTCTAGCCCTCCTTAGGGTGTTACCTTATTCCTTTCATAGTAATGAAATGGTACTACAGCTCCAGATATTACATACTTACATAGCAATGGTGAGAGGCAGAAGAATCTCTTTCTCCTTCTCTGCTTCTGTCTCTTTCTCTGTTTCTAAATTTGTTTTTTTCTCTCTGTCTCACTGAGGTACAAATAAATATGATGAAGAGCACAGGTATTTAACAATTGAGTTTTAACAAATATATATATTTTTGTATCTAAGTATAATTCATACTCCAAGTGGCTAGAGAACATAGTCATCACCTCAAAAACTCCCCATGCCACCCACTTCCAGTGAATTCCTGCTCCCAGAGACAGACACTGTCATTTTCCTATTACCATAATTTAGTTTTGCTTGTTCTTAAACTCAAAGCTAATGAAATCATATAACCGATGCATGTGTGTGTGTGTGTGTGTGTTTGGCTTCTTTTTTCCTCAGCATACTGTTTTTAGATTAATCCACATTGTTGTATATATCATTATATATTTATATATCTCTTAATTTCTGAGTAGGGTTATATTCTATGACTATACCGTAATCTATTATTTATTTACCTGTTGATTTTCATTTGGGTTGTTTCCTACCCAAATTATATATAGTTAATATAAAGAAAAATAATATAAATATTCTTATACACTTATTTGTTAAAGTTTTATTTATTTATTTGAGAGAAAGAGAAGACAGGCATGTGCACATGACTGAGGAGAGGGACAGAAGAAGAGAATCTTCAAGCAGACTCCCTGATGAGTAAGAAGCCTAATGCAGGGCTTTATTCCACAGCTCATGAGATCACGACCTGAGCTGAACCAAGGGTCAGACTGAGTCACCTAGGTGCTCTTACACTTTTTTTTTTTAAAGATTTTATTTATTTGACAGAGAGAAACACAGCCAGAGAGGGAACACAAGCAGGGGGAGTGAGAGAGGGAGAAGCAGGCTTCCCACCGAGCAGGGAGCCTGATGTGGGACTCGATCCCGGGTCTCCGGGATCATGACCTGAGCCGAAGGCAGTCGCTCAACCAACTGAGCCACCCAGGCGCCCCTAAACATATATTTCTACGACTTTTGTGTAAATACCTAGTAGTGGAATTACTGGACTTTGGGTATAAAATAAATTTTTAATAAATGGATGGCCAAAATAATTTCTAAAGAAAACTTTGCCACTCTGTATTTCCACCAGCTGCTCATTGTCTTTGCCAATTTTTATTGTTGTTATCACTTTCAATTGCTGCTGACCTAATGGCTTTGAAATCGCATCTCATTACACCTTTTAATTTATAATACTATGATTATTAATAAAGTTGAACACTTTTTTATGAACATGGCTTTTAGGCCTGTCTTCTTTTGTAAAGTGGCTGCCTTGTCAATAATTTATTGAGTTGTCTTATTTACTTGTAAGAGTTTTTTGTATACTCTACAGAAATATATAAATGAAATTCCTCAGGCAGATACTTGTATTTAAATTATTTCTCCCAGTCTGTGCCTTGAATTTTCATCTCTTTAACAGTGTGTTTTGATAAGCATAAGTTTTTAACTTAATGAAATATAGTTCTTTTGCTTTTTATGTATTTCTGTTCCTTTTATTTTATTTATTTCTATTTTCTGTGCTTACTACAAAGCAATGAGCATACTCTCTTAAATTTTCTTATAAAAGTGTTATATTTGAACTTTTTAAATTTATGTCTATGTTCCATAAATTAGCATTTTTTAATGTATGGGGTAAGATAGTCTTCAAAATTTATTTTTTCAATTTGCCTTGTGCCATTTGTTGAAAATATTTTTCCTTTTCTATTCGTTGCTATGACATCATTGTCCAAATTAATTGACTACATATATGTGATTTTATTTCTGTTTCAATAATTTGTCAATAAACCAATTTATGAGAACACCACATTGTTGAAGATATTTTGATTATTGTAGATCCTTTGCATTACCTTACTTAGAAATAAACAAAGCAACTTTTCAAATTCAATAAAGACCTCCTGGGATTTTTACTGAGATTGCATTAAGTTTATAGAGCAAGTTTAAGATGATCACCAAGTACTCGTACCCTCATATAATAAGCACACTTTGCATGTGATTTGGATCTATAAATATAAAGGGATATCAGTCCCTTGATTATGTTATGTGGCAAATGTAAAGAAATTTTGAAGAAATTAAGATTCCTAATCTTATGTTGACTTTCAGTTAATCAAAAGGGATATTATCCTGAATGAATTCACCTAATCAGGCAGCACTTCTAAAGAGGGCTTAGGTTCCTCCTGCTGGTTTGGAAGCAGCAAGACATTATGAGTTCTATAGTTACAAGGAAATTAATTCTCTCCACAGTTTGAATGAGGACTCTTAATCTCAGATGATTTCACAGCCTCAGCCATCAACTTTATTGCAGCTTGTGAGACCCTGTACAGAGGATCCAGTGAGTCCATGTCTAGACATTGACCCCTAGAGCCAAGAGAGTACATGTATGCTATTTAAGGCAGCTAAATTTGTGCTAATTTGTTATGCGGCAATGGAAAACTAATATAAGTGTCTGCTTTAGTGGGACAATCGGAATTCTTTAATGTTATTAAGTAGGAAAGGAAGTCAGGATCATGGGGACGCCAATCAATATTAGGAGTGAGAGGTTTAGTTCAGAAATTAAATTGGCACACCTATTGCTAGAGGTCAGTAATGAAGTAATGAACTGAGAGTCAGTGGTTAGGTGAAAATCACAGAGCAAACTGGAAGCCAAGAACAAGAAAAACTAATGGCATAATAAGAGATAATTAGGTAAATTAAGTAAGCAATTAATAGGTAAACAATTAAAAGAGGTCAGAATTCTCTGGGATTTCTGTCTTTAGCCTATAACATGCATATAAACAAGGAAAGGGCAAGTAATAATCCTAGGGCATGATTACTTCAGGTTCTGTGATGGAAATAGCTAAATGAGTTTAAGACTATTATTCACAGATTAACACTTTAGCACAGGGAGTCAGAGAAACATCATCTGTGACAGATACTTAGAAGAATATTCAAGAAAATACCCTGAATGGAGGGAAATTGCACAGAGGTAGAAAATAGTAGAAGGACTGGAAGAAAAAAGACAACAGAATTCCAAGCTGGTGATAATATGGTTTACCTGAGAAAGACTCCCACAGAGAGAAACCAGAACATGATAGAATAATACTGACTGAGCGGGTTAAAGATATGAGTTTGAAGATAAAAGAACCCATTCTACTTCCAAGGTTACAGCCAAGATTAACTATAATAAATTCCCTAGGATAGTATTTGAATTTTAAGAATAAAAAATAATCCAACAGGTATATAGGCAGAAAATCTTATGTTAACTACCAAGAAAAATATTCAGACTTTCCTCCATCATCTCCTCAGCGAAATTATATATTATTGGGGTAGGAAGATGAAGAACATTTCTTTTTCTTTCTGTCTTTTCTTATTTTTTAGATTTTATTTATTTATTTGACAGAGAGAGACAGCCAGAGAGAGAACACAAGCAGAGGGATTGGGAGAGGGAAAAGCAAGCTTCCTACTGATCAGGGAGCACTATGCAGGGCTTGATCCCAGGGTCCTGGGATCATGATCTGAGCTGAAGCTGAAGGCAAATGTTTAATGACTGAGCTACCCAGGCACCCCATGAAAAATATTTTTATTTCTGTCTCTACATCCAGTTGTTAGATTTGATCTATAGAGAAAGAGGTTTTCTGGTCCCCTCTCCCTATGTTGATGAGTACTGAAAGGAACATTTGCCTCTAACTTTATCACTTTACTTGCTCTTGGACTCATAGTGAATCTTTGTTGTCAGAAAATGACATTCATCCCTATTTGTCTGTTGAGTACTGTGTATTAAAATTCAATGTTCATAAAAATCAGACTCTAGCCCTCTTGTGTGTGGAGATTGAATGAAAACCTGGACCTTCTGAATAATCTGTTTCTAGTGCTTAAAACTTCAAAGAACTCTCATGCTGTTTCCTGCCTCATCTAAGATTAAAAAGACTAGGGTCCTCACTGTGCATTGTCACAACCCCTCACCATGGTCTCATCGCAAAATGGACAGTAGCACAGAGGTCTCTTCCCTGTCCAACTAAACAGACTTGGCAGCATAGGGTAACACATGGCTCATTAGTCTTAAATAGCTCAGAAAGCTTCTTGTTGTCTATTTGAAACATTTTTCTAAATGTTTTAAAAATATTTTATTTATATTTTTTTGAAGAGATGATAAGTTCACTTGGTTCACAGTTAGAAAGACACAAAGGAATTAGCATTAAAATCCTAATTTACTCTCTAATTATTAATAGCTATATTTGTTTCTCCATACTCTTGAAAACAGTTTTACTTTTTTTTAGTTTTTAGAAATTTATTAAAAATATTTATCTCAACATAATTTAAATTGCATTTTTCCTATCAGAATTGAGCCTCTTTTTAATTATTTGAGAGTCATTTACCTCCCTTTTATCTGAAATGTCCTTTGTCAATTCTCTTTCGGTTATTTGTATTATTAATTTATAGGAACATTTTATATATTAAAGGTATTATTTTTTTTTATTGATGATATAACTTGCAATATCTTCCCAATTTACCATTTGTCTTTTTACTTTGTATATGATGAGTTTGGCACTTTTTTTTTTTTTTAGTCAAACTTATCAGTCTTATCATCTATGATTTCTGACTTTTGTGGCATATTTTGTGTCATGGTTTCTTCCTGCTCTTCTTCCCCAAATATCCTAAGGCCTCTTCAAATATTGTTAAGATGTTAGATTTTACAATGAAATTTGATCCACTAGAATTTATCTTGGTGTTAAGTATGAGGTGAGAATTCACATTTACTCTTTTCCCTGAAAAAGCTACTTTGTTTATCTAACAAAATTTCTTTTAGGAACCATAATAATCTCACTCATTTGAAAAGAGACTTTCCATGTCCATTTGCATCGGGACTCTGTTATGCTGATGTGTATGTCTGTATCTACAACAGAACCACATCACAAATGTGGCTTTTATGTCAAATCACTCATTTATTATTATGTATTCTTATTCTTTTTTTTTTTTTAAGATTTTATTTATTTGACAGAGAGCAACACAGCTAGAGAGGGAACACAAGCAGGAGGACTGAGAGAGGGAGAAGCAGGCTTCCGCTAGAGCAAGGAGCCTCATGTGGGACTCGATCCCGGGACTCAATCCAGGGACTCGATCCAGGAAATCCAGGATCATGACCTGAGCTGAAGGCAGACTCTTAATGACTGAGCCACCCAGGCACCCCTATTTATTCTGATTCTTAAAAACTTAGTTGGTTTTATGGAAGATTTTGATGATCTCCCTCATCTTTCAAAAAAAGAATTTAGGATTTTTTTTTTTTTTTTTTAATTTGAAGATGTGAGCTTTGCTTCCTAGGAATATGCTTTAATGACTTTTTCCAAAACCTGTAGGTGTGTAGTACTCTCTTTGCAACCCCTTGGTCTTCCCTGGTTGATTATCATTGTTTTTGAAAGCAGTGGCAGCCGTTCCAATTATTTTACCATTTGGTTTTTTACCTAATTACCCAGTTTCACTAACATGAACTTATAACTATTTCTTATTATAAATGATTACTTTGGGTAATTTCCCAAAAGAAAAAAATGATAGTTTCTTGCTGATATCGGCATACCAGGAGTGTTCTGAATCAGTCTCTCTATTCATAGCAGTTATATGACCCATTTTCAGGTTTTGGACAAGAAAATAGGCATAAATCCAAAGTCTTATCTTTAAAGCACAAATTCCAGTATTTTGAGATGATAGTACCACCTATAGCAATAGATGTTGAGCTGTACTTAGTTTTCAAAAATAAAAGTTGTTTAAATTCTAGGGGAAGTTCCTCTCAAAACATGTAGTGTTTCTGTGTATGGGAATTTTAGATTTAGCAAATAAAAAACATTTTACTAGTCCCCTCCTCAATCTTAATCAATTTCTTATCCAATAGTGTAGGATAATATTAAGTCCTCCCCAGATAGTTTCTAGTGTTGGTAGCTAGGTTACAAACCAACCAAAATTTAAACGTTTTAGGATTTTCAGATAAATAGTACTTATATGAGGTGACAGATGCATACTGGTCATCTCAAATTTTGTTTCTTTTTATCAGATTTGATCTATATTCAGGGAAAAGAAGGAAAACTGATATATTCTCTTTGCCCAGTATATGATATTAATAGGCTCTGGACTGCTCTTTACATTAGACCCTGCATCTGTTTGCAGATTTCAGTGATCCAGAATGTAGACGAGTAAAAATAAGCAGGGTAATTCGGGGAGAGAAACGAAACATGACAGACTTAGGACTCAGAAACAAACTGAGGGTCTTGGAGGGAAGGGGGTGGGGGGATGGGAGAGCCTGGTGGTGGGTACTGAGGGCACATATTGCATGGAGCACTGGCTGTGGGGCATAAACAATGAATCTTGGAACACTGAAAAAATTGAATTAAATTAAAAAAAATCTCAAATGCTCAAAGTGAGTCTGAATTCTTACATTTGGACACTGTTGCTTTTGTTTTCATATACAGTATTTAAATCACTGGAATAAAATGAAGAACTTGTTTTGGCTTAAAAAAAAATAAGTAGATTATTTTATTAGTAAATAGATGAAAACCAAAGAAGACCTCTCACAAATGAGAAGAATATTTCATATTTGTTACTGAGCAGAGGATTAAAAAAATTAAAAACTCCTATAAATTCAAAAAAATAAGAGGTAATGTAAAAAGCTGATACTACAAAATGCTCCCTCTGAATATTAGATATACCCGGGGACTCTGTGGAACTGACGCTAGTTTAAGGAAAGGAGTTTGAAGATCAATCTCCTTAGAAATAGTGGAAATGTGAAAGAAATACAGAAGATGGGAAGCTGTTTTATTCAGAGAAGAGTTACTTTCTTTGGGTAAAGAGTGGTACTCACTGCTAGTTGCTTATCCAATATGATCTTCTTCATTTTAATATAAGAAATAAAGGTTCAGAGGTGCCTGGGCAGCTCAGTCGTTAGCGACTGCCTCCGGCTCAGGTCATGATTCCGGAGCCCGGGAATAGAGCCCCACATCAGGCTCCCTGCCTGGCAGGAAGCCTGCTTCTCTCTCTCACACTCCCCCTGCTGTGTTCCCTCTCTCGCTGTGTTTCTCTCTGTCAAATAAATAAATAAAATTTAAAAAAAAGAGAAAGGTTCAAGTTATTAGTTAATTTAATAAAAAGAAGTAAGCTACATTTTTCTTTTCTTTCCGTTTTTTTTTTTTTTTTTTTTTTTTTTTTTTTTTTTTTTTTTTTTTTTTTTTTTTTTTTTTTTTTTTTTTTTTTTTTTGGTAATTACAGGTCCTGTGTGATTTCAGTTCTTCCCTATGAGATATAAACAGAAATTGTTAATAGATAAGCCCTTTATGGGCATCTAGGTGGCTC
>PITA01001417.1:162375-196648 GCA_004023965.1 Spilogale gracilis
TTAGGCATCTGCCTTTTCTCAGTTCATAATCTTAGGGTCCTGGGATGAGTCAAGCATCAGGCTCCCTACTCGGCAGGGAATTAGCTTATCTTTCTCCCTCTACCCCCCCCCCCCCCGCTCCTGTGCTCTCTTTCTCTTTCAAATAAATAAATAAAATCTTTAAAATGAGTCATTTCTTAAAAACAAACAAAGAAACAAAAAACAAACATTTTAAAAGTGGGTGGCTTCAGCGAGGTAAGATTATTTTCTTCTGCCTTTGGCCTTTCCACCTTCTTCCTGTATAGAAAACAGACACGATGCCTTTGAGCCATAGCATCCATCTTGTGATGAAGGCAGATGCCAATGTTAAGATCTGCAAAGTGGAAGAAGAAATTTGCATACACAAAAAAATTTCGGGTCAATTTAGTACTACAGATCAGTTTCTTCTGGACTTTATCCGGTGTAAGGAAAAACTTTTAGCAAATTTAGGTCTTTCAAGAGGTGAAAAGATCTCTCGAGAGATTGCTTGGCTAGTTCTTTGCTTAAAGCTGGATACATCCCTAAAATAACGCAGAAGATTGAAATCTTGGATGACAGATTATATTTAAATGTTTTAAAACAGGAAACTATAGTACTTTAGCCAAAATCAGGCCCTCGGCCTCTTTTAGTTTTCTTGGATTATGGCCACATTCATTCATTTAATTACGTCTATGGCTACATGCATGTTGCAACAGCAGAACTGAGTAATTGTGACAGAGATCACATTGTCCAAGTTTAAAAAACTTATTATCTGACCCTTTGTTGGGAAATGTTTTTGATCCCTGCTTTAAAATATGAAATCAAGAGAACAAAGAGAGAATAGTGTTTTAATTGCCACTGGGTCAGAGGGGATGACTGGAGCAAGAGAAATCTAGTAAAAGTTAACAAGCAAGGCATAAGTCATATCACAAGGAATACCAAGACATGCTTTTGTTTTTAGCTGCAATACGAATTAATAAAGCAATTGTGAAAGTTCCTTTTAATGCCTTGACTATAATAAGTAGTTATGTAAGTTTTGGGTATTTCTGGCATAGCAAAATTGTGAAAATAACTAAAGAATACTATTTTTTAAGCCAGAAAATAATTCATAGTCTGTAATAGAAAGAAAATTTGTGAGATTAGGGTCTTAAGAGAACCACAAAAGACATGAGAAATCAAATAGAAATTACATTAACTCACAGCAGAGTCTGAATCTGTGTGTGATGTTGAACATGCAGAAGAATGGTTTAGGAATGGAATTATCCCACTCCAGGTGGTGAAAATGGTTAGCTTTGCTTAAAAAAATAGATGCTTTGGCAGATCAAGAAATGATTGGCTTCAATTTCTCTCACTAGGAAGTAAGATTACAAGTTAGAACCTGCAGAAGTATGTTAGGGAAACCTATATCTAGACAGAAATCAAAGAGAAAAATATGAAGCATAGACCCTGAGATTCAGGAAGCAGAGCTGCCATACATAATACAGAGAAAAGAAAGGAACACGACTAAGTAGAGAATGTTACAGCGATATAGTTTTGATGCTCAGCTCTAAGTAGAACACTGCAAGAAGTGATATATAAGAAGCTTCACCCTTCTTCCTGGAAAGAAATAGTAAAAATGAAATATTTCTTCTTCCATTAAAAAATTTCAAGTAACTCAACAAACTATTTGGGGATTGCGTATGGCAAGAGACATACTGGTCCTTATTAGTCCCGTTAGGGCAATGAAAGCTATAACACTATCAACATATTTATTTAAAAATCTTCATGTTTGCATACAAGTAGGTTAAAATTCAACTTTAAGAGTTTTCATAGGCATTGAATAGCATTCAAAATATACTACATTCTATTCCTTTCTTTCAAATTTTGGAATTCTTGATAAATTCTATTACTGATCCAAAGTCAAATGAAATCTAAGGAAATTATGTTTTACGACTATTCTATGGTCTTGTTTCATTCAATTTTTATGTCATATTTTATCTCTAAAAGTTTCCCAAGGAAATAGTTTTTATATTGATGAGGTATTATAAACCTCTACATCTCTCTTGCTTTAGTTGTGAATAATCTTACTCTGATGGCTAAAATAGGAAGTTTTCTAGAAGTTTGCTCTTATGTTATTCTGATATGGTCTGATATATGTTGGTATAGAATATATAGTCAGATATATTCTGACATATAAACATATCTGAGGACAAAATGCAAAAGCTGTTGGGGTCTTACTTTATGTATTTTAAATGTAATTTTTGTCAGTTAAAACTCACATACTTGACAACTGATTTGCACTGTATTAAATAAAATTACTTAGGTTTAATTTAATTTAAAGTGTCTAATTTAAATAATTTGAGTACTAGTATACTATTAAATTAGAGATCAGGTAATGCAACAGATTCTTCAGGAAGGACCCTTAATTGTCAATGTTACTGTATTAGCCACAGTTCAATTATCATAATTGCAAAACTTCTTTAGAATTTTAGTTACATATGAGGAGTTCAGTGGTATTTATCAGAATGAATTTTTTCTCTTCTCTTTTTCTTTCTTTCCTTCTTTTCTTTTTTCTTTCTCTCATCACATCTTTTCTATCATCTATTTCTCTATCAAGATAATGTTATCAGTTAGTCTAAGGCAGAATAATCTTTGTATAGCTTAGTGATAAAAAAGACAAGAATTAGAGTTTGCAGTTGGAAGTGATGACATGATACAAATGACTCAGATTCCCATGCCAACAAAAGTGTGAGATTTGTATTCTGAAATATTTCTTATTTATTTAGTGCATTTATGTTTCCTTTATATTTATCTCCTTGGCATTAAATAATTACCATTTTAAATATGGGGAGTGCACTTGATTTTCAAAACTTTAGAGAGCAACACATTTAGCTACTTAAGTGCCTTCTGATTGACAAACCTTTAATGTAACTGATTATTTAAAACAGTCGTGGAAGAAAGGGAGAGAAACAATGTGAGAGAAACTCATTAAATACTGACACACTTTACTGTCTATTTGCTACTAGTCATAGAATGTGTTTATTTGATATGTTTTCTTTGTTTGGCACTTGTCATCGTGATTGCATTCTAATTTTTTTTTAAATAAAGAATACACTACATTTGAGGCCCTTAAAAAGTTAACTTTAGAATTTTTACTTTAATTACACTACACTTATTGATTACTTTGTAGAAAATTTGCATTAGTTCAACACTAAGTTTATTGCCAGAATGATATATTCCTAATTTTTAAAATTTTCTTTTAAGTATTCCAGTAAGATGTCACTTTATTCATGTTCATGTTCACATTTCTAATTTACTTATTGCTACATATTTATTTATTGCTTTTAATGTAGTATTGTATTTCCTACCCATTATCACTGGTTAAAGTGCATATTTTTTTGTATTTATGTTTCTAAGCATCTCACTGCAATATGTAATTTTAAGTAAAAAAAAAGTATTATTTGCAAATGGTATTAATTTTAGATGTTGAATAACTATATTTGTACACTTTATTTTTTTTTCTCTTATAGAACTCCTTAAAGGTTTATTTACTTACTTGATAGAGTGAGAGCACTAGCGGGGGATAGGTGCAGGGAGAGAAAATCTCAAGCAGATTCCCCACTGAGTGTGGAGCTCAAAGTGCAGCTTTATCCCTCCACCCATGAGATCATGATAGGAGCTGAAACCAAGAGTTGAATACTCCACTGACTGGGCCACCCTGGTACTGCCTTATAGTATTTTTTTTTTTTTTTAATTTACTTGACAGAGCAAAACACAGCTAGAGAGGGAACACAAGCAGGGGGAGTGAGAGAGGGAGAAGCAGGCTTCTGGCCAGGCAGGGAGCCGGATGCGGGGCTTGATCCTAGGACTCCAGGATCATGACCTGAGCTGAAGGCAGATGCTTAATGACTGAGCCACTCAGGAGCCCCTGCCTTACAGTACTCTTAAAATATGGCAGTGTAGGGGTGCCTGGGTGGCTCAATTGATTAAGCGACTGCCTTCAGCTCAGGTCATGATCCCAGAGTCCCAGGATCAAGCCCTGGGCTCCCTACTCGGTGGAAAGCCTGCTTCTCCCTCTTTCACTCTCCCTGCTTATGTTCCCTCTCTGGCTGTGTTTCTTTCTGTCAAATAAATAAAATCTTTTAAAAAAATATGACAATGTAATAGTGAATTTTAATGAAGTTCATGAGAATACTGGCCTTGGTATTTTCTTTTCCTAAAACAAAGCATTATTGAATTGCTTAGAAAATAGAAAGAAAATTATTCCTCTTGAATGTCAAATTTTAAATAAATAAGAAAAACTAAAGTTAAGGAACTTTTCTTCCTTATGATTTTCTTAATAATGTTGAGTTTCTTTATTGTGAAAATATAATACACATAACATACAAAATATGTGCTAAATGACTGTATTATTGTTAAGACTTCTGATCAACAGCAGGTTATTAGGAGTTAAGTTTTGGGGAAGTCAAGTTATATGCAGATATTTGACTGCACAGAGGTTGGTGCCCCCAACCTCTTGCCTTGCCCATTGTGCAAAGGTCAACTGTATATTGGTCTTTATGTCTGTTCTCATGTCAGTATTACACTATCTTGATTACTATAACTTTATAGTAGGTTTTGAAGATGTAAGAGTGAATCATCAATTTTGCTCTTTTCTTTTATATGCAATTCAGGATTAACTTATTAATTTCTGTAAATAATACAGCTGTGAGTTTGGGGGAAATTGCATTGAATATGTAAATAAATTTGGGGAAGATAGTCATCTTAATAATAATATAGCTTCCTTTCTAGCTTCCTATTTATGAACATGAGGAGTTTTTCAATTTGTTTAGGTCTTAATTTTTTTCAACAATGTTTTAACCTCTCAAGACCTAGTATTAAGTGGACTTTCAGAAACAAGAAACAAACATTTAGATATAAACCATTCACAAAAAAAAAAAGTATTTTTTTTCTTTTATTGAGAAAGAGTGTGTGTGTGAGATGAGGGTGGCAAGGAGAGGTAGAGGGAGAGAATCTTTTTTTTTTTTTTTTCTTTTAACATTTGTTTTAAAGAGGGAGAGAATCTTAAACAGACTCCATGCAGAGTGCTGAGCCAAAAATAGGGCTGGATTCCATGACCCTGAGATCATGACCTGAGCCCCAAATGAAGAGTCAGTCACTTAAATGACTGAGATGACTGAGCCCCCTAGGTGTCCCCACACAGAATACTTTAATTTATCTATATCTATATCATCTATATCTATCTCTATCTCTATCTCTATCTCTCTATCTCTATCTCTATCTCTATCTCTATCTCTATATCTATATCATCTATATCTATCTAAATCTATATCTGAGTCCTTTCTCCATGATCTTTTTGGTCCTATTTCAAATCTTGTGCTCTTTCTTTTATCTGAAAATGTTCAAAGATATGGTACCTTGGATTCAGGTTCTTTCCTTATATCTCTATTCCTTTGTTCTCCCATTTTTTTGCTTACTTCTTCCCCCCCCCTTCTCTCTTTCTCTCTCTTTTGGTCTGCAGATAACTATGACATTGATTCCTCCCTTATTAGCATCTCAGTCTTTGATTTCTTCCATGACATTCAATCTTACGTTTCAACCTTCCTGATATACATTTTTGTCCCTTCTTACTGTATTCAACTCTCTAAAATCACATTTGCCCTCCTTGTCATACAATATGCTCTATCATCTCACTCAAACTCTTAGACTTGAAATATTAGAATAATTTTATATTAATCCTTTATAGATATAATAAGTTACTACTCTTGTTGCTTGCATATTCTACCTTTGTACTCCTTATGCCTAGAGCTTAATTTAGGCACTCATCATTGTTATTTTTGAGAATACTATGTATTTTTTCTAAATGTCATACTCTCCTTTTCATCTTACACTTTGCTGTATTTCTCAAATTCTTTTGACATTTTGAGATATATAGAAAGTGTGGAAATAATAAGAGGAACAATGTCTGTATAATCTCCACATAGCTCACAGCAAATCTTAATATTTCACAATACTTGTTTCAGTTTTCTTTTTTATATTTAAAAATAAATATTAAAATATAATGTTGAAGTCTTTTGTGTCTTTTTCATTATCCTATTATTCTCTTTTCCTAAATGCAAAAACTATGATGAAGTTGATGCTTATATTTCACCCTGTATGGTAGTCACTACTACTTTCTGAGTGTATCCATCCATTAACAACATATTTATATGGCATTTATTGCATATTTTCAACCCCTAATTAAATATCATAAAACTATTTTAAAAGTCAGTTTTGAACACAACTCTGATTAAGAATTTATTCATGTTGGTATTAATACAACCTGCAAAATTCATTTGGTTTAATTTCTGTATTTTATTGTATAAATATAAAACTATAACAATTTTCATAGATGATTATTTGAGCTTATGATAGCAACAATTACTTCAATGAAGAATTTCATATTTATGTTATAATTTAATTGTGAAAATGATTTCAATATTTTTATTTAAAATAACTGTAGATTTGTAGGAAACAGATATTAATAGTAAGAAAAGTGTCTATATACCTTTCACCAGCTTGTCCTAATGTTAGCATCTTGCCTAGCCACAGTACAAATACAGACATTAGAAAATTAACATCCATACAGTAAGAACAAACTACAGAATTTCTTGAAATTTCTATAATATTTTCCACTAATATCTTTTTTCTTTTCCAGGATTCTATTTTGTATCACTTACTATATTTAGTTTTCATGTCTCTTTAGTTTTTGAATCTGTGACAATTTCTCACTTTTTCTTTTTTTCATGACCTTGAAACATTTTTAGTTCATGAAGGCTGATAATCTAGTAGAATGTCCCACAATTAGAGATTTTCTGGTGCTTAGTCATAATTAGATTAAAAACTCACATTTTTGGCCAGGATGCCAAAGAATTCTGCCCTTCTCAGTGTCTTAAATCAAGAGATGTATGAGGTCAATAATGTCTTATTAATAGTGTTGTTACTTTGATTACTTGTTCAAAGTGGTATCTGCCAAGTTTCTGAACTGTAAAGTTACAGTATTCCTCTGGTAATAAATTTGTTGAGAGAGATACTTTTAGACTATGTAAACATCCTATTTCTTTTCAAATCCTCACCTATTATTTTAGCACATGTCAATGGATCATTTTCAACAATTATTATGGTGATTTCCTAGTGATGATTTTCTACTTCCTTCACTTTCTGTGAAAATTAATTTTTAGGAATTAAGGAAATTTTATTTAAAATTGAGGCAGAGTTTGTCTCACACTCTGCCACTGGTAGTCAATTGGAGACCCAACAGGTACATCCATACCTTGCAAGTCTGCACTACTGGAGTGACTACTTTACTATCCTACAGGCAGAAGATAGGTTTTTCTCTCTCCCTTTCCAAGAGCCCA
Source organism: Spilogale gracilis (assembly GCA_004023965.1). Taxonomy (NCBI): domain Eukaryota; kingdom Metazoa; phylum Chordata; class Mammalia; order Carnivora; family Mephitidae; genus Spilogale; species Spilogale gracilis. Next base: position 169,749 of record PITA01001417.1, read on the forward strand.
GCCAATGAGAGGCAGTCACAACTCAGTCAATGAAAAGTCACTACACTTTGAATTCCTAGTTTACGCCAAAGGACTTCTTGTTTATAACAGTCCTTCTCAGTTCTCCCTTTTCTTCTATAAAAGAGCATTCCTCTGTTGTGTTTGCCAGACTTGCCTATGGATTTGCAGTACTTGGCTTGTCCTGGATTGAAATTCTCTGCTGTTCCCAAATAAACACAGTTTTTCTGGCAAAATAACTGTCATTTTTATTGTTATGGCTAAAGTTCTATATTAATTAAAATCCTTGGAGAGGACAACTTCTTTCCCTTTATTCAATTATTCATTTATATCAGTACTGACTCATACATATTGGGTATTTATTTTGTTGCATGAGTTCTAATATAATGTTATTGTTATTTTTGTTGTTTAAATTGTTATACATTTGGTCACTTGGAGACCTATGTTTTAGTTTTTATTTTGAAAAATGACCCCATCATTTTTTTAAAATTACTTCCTTACTTTCTGATACCACAAGTTGCTCTACCATCGTCTTGTATATTCTCTGCCCCAGCCATCAACCTCTCCAGGGAACTCTGCTTCTTTTTGTTGGTTAATCTTATTTAGAAAATAAGATCTTAGTAAGAGATGTGCAAAGATATTTAATAAACATATATTACTGGAAATGGAATTGTGGGATCTGAAGGGAATGAATCTTCAATTTCATTATATTCTCAAATTGGTAAACAAAGTAGACTTAGAATTCTTACAGAGGCATGTAAGAATTTTGTTTGTTTTACAGTCTTAGAAATCTTTGTCAACCTTCCAACAAGCAACGTGCCTGGATCGTGGTTCAGCTCTACATCTACATTCAGCTCTATATCCCCTCAACCACCCTTCACCAAAATTACTTGGAGAAGGAACAACAAACAGAAGAAAAACTCTGAGACTGCAACCCCTGTCATATAACTACTGGATATGAACAAAAACAATATGACAGAAATGGAACTCAGGGTGGCAATTATCCAAGCAATGGCTAAGTTGGAAAAGAACATTAGTGGCAAGATAGAAGCTGTAAGGGCAGAAGTGAAAGCTGAATTGGCAGAGGTTAAAAATGTTATCAATGAGATCCAATCTAATTTAAATACCCTAAGAGCTAGGGTAAGTGAAGCAGAACATTGCACTAGTGACTAAGAAGAAGGAGCAGGAGAAGTCTTGAAGCAAACAGCTAAAATCCCATGAAAATAGAATTAGGGGAATAAATGATGCCATGAAACATTCCAATATCAGAATTATTGGAATTCCTGAAGGAGTTGAGAGAGAGAGAGAATGTTAGAAGATATAGTTGAACAAATACTGGATGACTATTTCCCTAATCTGGGGAATGAAAAAAGTGTTTATTTCCTAGAGGCAGAGAGGACACCCTCCCACCAGATCAATGAGGCTAGAAAAACCTCCAGGAACATAACTGTGAAATTCATGAATCATAAATTCAGAGAATATGTCTTAAGGGCAACTGTTCTCTTACGTACAGAGGGAGGACCATCAGAATAACGTCAGACCTTTCCACAGAAACCTGGCAAACCAGAAAGGGCTGGCAAGACATAGTCAGGAAATTAAATGAAAAAAAATATGCAACCAAGGATAATGTACAGAGCAAGGCTGACTTTCAGAATGGAAGGAGAGATAAAGAGCTTCCAGGACCGGTAAGGTCTAAAAGATAATGCAACCACAAAGCCAGCACTACATGAAATATTAAGGGGGGGGGGAGGATTGTTGTAAAAAAGGAACAAACTCAAGAGTGACACAGAACAGAAATTTACAGAGGTAATCTATCGAAACAAGAACTTTACAGGCAACAAGATGTCAATAAAAATGTACCTATCAATAATCACTCTCAACATGAATGGCCTAAATGCTTCAATAAAATAGTACAGGGTTGTAGACTGGATAAAACGACAGGACCCATCCATAAGCTGTCTACAACAGAACCATTTTGAGTCTAAAGACACTTCCAAACTGAAGGTGAAGGGATGGAGGACCATCTTTCATGCCAATGGGCCTCAAAAGAAAGCTGGGGTAGCAATTCTCATATCAGACAAATTAGATTTGGATATAAAGACTGTAGTCAGAGATATGGAAGGACACTACATCATTCTTTTTTTTTTTTTTTTGACACTACATCATTCTTAAAGGATGTATACACCAATAAGATCTAACAATTGTAAATATTTATGCCCCCAACATGGGAGCAACCAACTACATAAGCCAACTGCTAAGCAAAATAGTCATATTGATATAAATACATTAATTGTAGGAGATCTTAACACACCACTCTCAGCAATGGACAGATCATCTAAACAGAAAATCAACAAAGAAATAAGAGCTTTGAATGAAAATTTGGACCAGATGGATCTCATAGATGTATTCAGAACATTCCACCCCAAAACAGCAGAATACTCATTCATCTTGAGTGCACATGGAACTTTCTCCAGAATAGACCACATACTAGGTCACAAATCAGGGCTCAACAGATACCAAAAGATTGAGATTATTCCCTGTATATTCTCTGACCACAATGCCTTGAAACTGGAACTCAATCACAAGAAAAAGTTCAGAAGGAATTCAAATACTTGGAAGCTAAAGACTATGCTGCTCAAGAATGTTAAGATGAACCAGGAAATCAAAGAACTTAAACATTTCTTGGAAACCAATGAGAATAAATATACATTGATCCCAAACCTATGGGATACCGAAAAGGCAGTCCTAAGGGGAAAATATATAGCCATCCAAGGCTCACTCAAAAAAACTGAAAAATCCCAAGCACACCAACTCTCTTTACACCTTTAAGAACTGGAAAATCAACAAGAAATTAAGCCAACCCCACACACAAAACAGGAAAGAATTAAGATTAGAGCAGAGAACAATGAATTAGAAACTAGAGATATAGTAGAACACACCAACAAAACTGGAAGCTGGTTCTTTGAAAGAATTAATAAGATTTATAAGCCACTGGCCAAACTAATCCAAAATAAAAGGGAGGTGACCCAAATTAATAAAGTTGTGAATGAAAGGGGAGCGATCATGACTAACACCAAGGAAATAGAAACAATCATCAGAAATTACTATTAACAGTTATATGCCAATACATTAAACAAACTAGAAGATATGGATGCATTCCTGGAAACCTATAAACTTCCAAGACTGAGGGATCCTGTGTGGTTCAATGGGTTAAAGCCTCTGCCTTCGGCTCAGGTCATGATTCCAGGGTCCTGGGATAGAGGCCCACACCAAGCTCTCTGCTTGGCAGGGAGTCTGCTTCCTCCTCTCTCTCTGCCTGCCGCTCTGCCTGCTTGTGATCTCTCTCTCTGTCAAATAAATAAAATCTTAAAAAAAACCTTGCAAGACTGAAACAAAGAAATTGGCAATCTGAATAGACCCATATCTAGTAATGAGATTGAAGCAGTGATCAAAAACCTACCAAAAAAACAAGAATCCAGAACCTGATGGATTCCCTGGGGAATTCTACCAAACATTCAAAGAAGAAATAATACCTATTCTACTGAAGTTGTTTCAAAAAATAGAAACAGAAGGAAAACTTCCAGACTCTTTCTATGAAGCCAGCATTATTTTAATCCCCAAACCAGACAAAGACCCCATGAAAAGGGAGAATTTCAGACCAATATTCCTGATGAATATGGGTGCCAAGATTCTTAACAAGATCCTAGCTAATAAGATCCAACAGTACATTTAAAAGTTTATCCACCATGACCAGGTGGGATTTATCCCTGGAATGCAAAGGTGGTTCAACATTCACAAATCAATCAATGTGATAGAACACGTCAATAAGAGTAGAGAGAAGAACCACATGGTCCTCTCAATTGATCCAGTAAAAGCATTTGACAAAATATAGCATACTTTCCTGATTAAAACACTTCAAAGTGTAGGGACAGAGAAAACATTCCTTAACCTCATAAAATCTATCTATAAAAAACCCACACCAAATATCATTCTCAATGGGGAAAAACTTACAGCCTTCCTATTGAGATCAGGAATAAGACAAGGATGCCCACTGTCACCACTATTAGTCAATATAGTGTTAGAAGTTCTAGCAACAGCAATCAGACAACAAAAAGAAATAAAATGTATTCATATTGGCAAAGAAGAAGTCAATTTCTCTCCCTTTGCAGATGGCATGATACTTTATATGGAAAACCCAACGACTCTAGCCTCAAACTACTAGAACTTGTACAGCAATTCAGTAATGTGGCAGGATACAAAATCAATACACAGAAATCAGTTGTGTTCTTATACACTAACAATGAAAATATATAAAGGAAAATCAGAGAATTGATTCCATTTACTATAGCAACAAAACCATAAAATACCTAGGAATAAACCTAACCAGAGAAGTTAAGGATCTGAACCACAGAATAATCATGAAAGACATGAAGAAGACACAAAAAGATGGAGGAGCATTCCATGCTCATGGATCAGAAGAATAAACATCGTTAAAATGTCTATACTACCCAGAGCAATCTATACTCGTAATGCCATCCCGATCAAAATTCCATTAACATTTTTCAAAGTGCTGGAACAAACAATCCTAAAATTTATATGGAACTATAAAAGATCCTGAATTGCTAAGGAAATGTTGAAAAAGAAAAACAAAGCTGGGGGCATCACATTACCTGATTACAAGCTTTATTACAAAACTATGATCACCAAGATAGTATGGTACTGGCACAAAAACAGAAACACAGACCAAGGGAACAGAGTAGAGAGTCCAGATATAGACATGCAACTCTATGGTTGATAATCTTTGACAAAGCAGAAAAAAATATTCAGTGGAAAAAGGACAGTCTCTTCAATAAATGGTGTTGGGAAAATTGGACAGCTACGTATAGAAGAATGAAACTCCACCATTCTCTTATGCCACACACAAAGTTAAACTCGAAATGGATGAAAGACCTCAACATGAGACAGGAATCTATCAAAATCCTGAAGGAAAACATAGGCTGTAACCTCTTTGACTTTGGCCACAGTAACTCTTTCAAGACACATCTCCAAAGGCAAAGGAAACAAAAGCAAAAATGAACTTTTGGGGCTTCATCAAAATAAAAAGCTTTGCTCAGCAAAGGAAACAGTCAACAAAACAAATAGGCAACCCATGAAATGGGAAAGGATATTTGCGAATGACACTACAGACAAAGGGCTGATATCCAAGATCTATAAAGAACTACTCAAACTCAACAACCAAAATAAAGATCTTCACATCAAAAAGTGAGCAGGAGGCATGAAGCACTCCTCCATAGAAGATATACAAATAGCTAGCAGACTTATGAAAAAATGTTCACCATCACTAGCTACCAGGGAAATTCAAATCGAAACCACACTGAGATACCACCTTACATGAGTCAGAATGGCCATAATTAACAGGACAGGAAACAGCAAGTGTTGGAGAGGCTGTGGAGAAAGGGGAACCCTCTTACACTGTTGGTGGGAATGTAAGTTGGTGCAGCCATGTTGGAAAACAGTGTGGCGATTCCTTAAAAAATTAAAAATAGAGCTACTCTGTGACCCTGCAATTGCACTACTGGGTATTTACCCCAAAGATACAGATGTAGTGAAAAGAAGGGCCATATGTACCCCAATGTTCATTTCCGCAATGGCCACAATGGCCAAACTGTGGGAAAAGCCAAGAAGGTGAACATGGATAACTGCTGAATCTGCCCTCCAACAGATGAATGGATAAAGAAGATGTGGTACATATATACAATGAAATATTACACCTCCATCAGAGAGGATAAATACCCAACTTTTGTAGCAACATGGACTGGATTGGAAGAGATTATGCTGAGTGAAATGAGCCAAGCAGAGAAAGTCAAGTATCATATGGGTTCACTTACTTATGGAGCATAAGGAGTAATATGGAGGATAGTAGGAGAAGGAAAGAAAATGGGAAGTGCTGTAAATCAGGGAGGGAGATGAAACATGAGAGACTTTGGACTCAAAAACAAACTGAGGGTCTTGAAAGGGAGGGGGCTGGGGGGTGGGTGAGCCTGGTGGTGGGTATTGAGGGCACGTATTGAATGGAGCACTGGGTGTGGGGCATAAACAATGAATCTTGGAACACTGAAAAAATAAAATAAAAAAAAAGAAAGAGAGAGAAAAGATGAAAGAAATAAGAAAGAAAGAAGAAAGAAGAAAGAAAGAATGAAAGAAGGAAAAAAGTTTATGAATGCAGAATTGTTTGTAAGAAATTCAGTTATTTGTGAATTGTTTTGAGGAGAAAATGTCACTCATGTATGCTTTTTGCACATAGACTTTTAGTCTAGCTTGCACTAAGGCTGCAATAAAAGTTGTTTTACCGATCAGCAAAAGAAAAAGAAAAAGAAAAAAAAAAAAAGACTTGTTGACTAGGTAATGATGAACTAGATTGAATCTAAACGTCTACTGTCTTTCCTGAGCACATGATATCCTCAGGGGTATTTCAGGTCCCAGATGGTATCTGGAATTCCAGATATCAAAATCAGATTCTGGGAAACAGAACAAATAAGGAACAAAAGGCTTAAACTCTAAACTAGGTGTCATGAGAATTTTTTTTTTTTAATTTTCCTTTTTGTATCCTTTTTATACTGTGTTTTTTTTTAAAGATTTTATTTATTTGACAGAGAGAAACACAGCCAGAGAGGGAACACAAGCAGGGGGAGTGAGAGAGGGAGAAGCAGGCTTCCTGCCGAGCAGGGAGCCCGATGTGGGGCTCGATCCCGGGTCTCTGGGATCATGACCTGAGCCGAAGGCAGTCGCTTAACCAACTGAACCACCCAGGTGCCCCTATACTGTGTTTTTTAAATAATATTTCCTTTTTATGTTTTATTGACTGGAATTGGTCAGATGGTTACCCCTAAATGCAATGGGGGCTGGGAGAGGTCTGCTTCTTATTTATTAATTTATTTGACAGAGAGATCACAGGTAGGCAGAGAGGCAGGCAGAGAGAGAGCAGAGAGCCTGATGTTGGGCTTGATCCCAGCACTTTGTGATCATGACCTGAGCCAAAGGCAGAAGCTTAATGCTCTGAGCCACCCAGGCACCCCAAGAGGTCTGCATTTATTCCAAGTGGCAAGATGCCCACTAAAAGTCAGAGTTTGCACTGCAAAGCATTTGTAGAAAACCATGAATTAACAAGATAGCTTGACTTATTGAGGTTTGCTGCCTGTTCTGAAGCTCCTTAGTCTTCTTTAATATCATCTTTTCCCTTACCCTGACTGCTCAACTTTTTTATATGCCAATGCCAAACTTCCTGGAAAACGAGTGGAAGTGTTCAAGCATCTGAAAGGTAGGTGCAGATTGGCACATCTTCACTTCTCTCTCACTCTTTTGGATAAGGTGTATGGTCATATGGTCAAACCAGGTTCAGCTCTTCATGAGAAGACCTGCACGGTCACATTATGAGAAGGTGAACATGGATAACTCTAGTCATTTTAATGATAAAACTACATCAGTCATATACTAATTGCTGAAAGTGAGGCATGCATAATCTCTCAGATTTAATTTAGATTGATATGTCATTGCCCTTATTAGTTTTAGCTTAAAAAAAAAATAACCTGCTGTTTTTCCCTCCTCTCTACCCATCAAAGTAATTAGAAGTTAAGTCAATTGGGTGCCTGGGTGGCTCAGTGGGTTAAGCCTCTGTCTTCGGTTCAGGTCATGATCTCAGGATCCTGGAATCAAGGCCTGCATTGGGCTCTCTGCTCGGCAGGGAGCCTGCATCCTCCTCTCTCTCTGTCTGCCTCTCTGCCTACTTGGCCTACTTTTGATCTCTCTTTCAAATAAATAAACAAAATCTTTTTTTAAAAAAAGTTGAGTCAATATGTTTTTAATAGCAGAGTTGCACATTTGGCAAATTGTTAAACAATATGGAGTATAAAACTTTTGTCATTTATGTTGTATCTGTACAAGTTATTAAATCACTTTCTAGAAAAAAAATGAAACAACAACAAAAATGATTAGGCATACAATCACTCCTTTATGGGCTGAGTGGAGCTTAGGTTAAAACTCTTAGAGGACAAACGTAGCAGGACCATTAAAAAATGTAATTTGAAATTACCAAATGACTTTAATGGCATTTTAAAATGGCATTTTCAACAGGATCAGGAAAAGTGGTTATTAACTTGGTAGAATAATAAATAAATCAATGTGCTAGTATATTTACCTTTCAAGGTATAAATCTTTAAGTGATGGCAATGAACCACCAGTCAGTTTTCTTCTGTCTCCTTTCAACTGGCTAGGCTAGGTAGATTGTGCATTTCGGAGATGAGGGCTTCTTGGAAAAGCCAGAGTCATTTGTCTGGAAGGGTCTCTTCTTTAAACAACCCTCAGGGTTTTTCCTATCTGCCTGCTTCTTTCCTTGCCTTTACTTTTTACTACTAATAGTGACTTGAAAAAAATTCAATTATGTGGATTTCAGACATGACTTATTTCAGAGAATGGAGAGACTGAGAATGGGTTCATGATAAGTCTGATGAGGAGGAAATTATGACACTGCCCTTCCCATTAAAAACAAAACTAAAAAATAATAAAGAAATGAAACTGAAACACAAAAATCAAAGTGATACATTATCGCATTAGAGCAATGATGCAATACCTTTCCAAAAATAATGATTTTGACCTTTAGAATAACTTTCAGGGAGGAAGTATGCAGTTACTCTTAAAGCTGACTTCAGTCTGCTCCTCTTTTCCACAGTCCTCACTACACAGTCTTTATTACCTGCCATTCAGAATTGACAGTCTGAGGATTGGGAACTGTGGTTAGAAATCTTGCAAAGGTCAATTACACTATCTTTCTTTTCTTTTCTTTTTTAAGTTATTTATTTATTTATTTGAGTGAGAGAGAGCATGAGAGGAGGGAGGGTCAGGGGGAGAAGCAGACTCCCCGCTAAGCAGGGAGCCTGATGCGGGACTCAATACCGGGACTCAATACCGGGACTCAAGGATCATGACCTGAGCCAAAGGCAGTTGCTTAACCAACTGAGCCAGCCAGGTGCCCACAATCACACCTCCTAAAAAAAGTTCTTATTATCCCATTGTTCAGTGAAAACCATACATTTTTATATGCTTATGTATTTATTTATTTATTTGACAGGGAAAGAGAGATCACAAGTAGGCAGAGAGGCAGACAGAGAGAGAGAGAGGAGGAAGCAGGCTCCCTGCTGAGCAGAGAGCCAGATGCGGGCCTTGATCCCAGAACCCTGAGGCTTTAACCCACTGAGCCACCCAGGTGCCTATGCTTTTTTTTTTTTTTTTTTTTTTTTTTTTTCTTAATAGCTCAGACATTGGATGTGTGAGAAAAAAAAAAAAAAAGAAGCCCAGATTGGGGTCCTTCCAATTACCCTCTTTTAAAAAAGACTACCAATAATTACCAAAGAAATTATGTAAGTACAGATATGATCCATAACTTAAGCATACAAAATTTTATTTTCCCTTTTATTTTAGACATAATAGATCAAGTTTAATTTTTCAACCAAAAGTGAGAGACTTTAGATCATGTATTATGATTCTATTGCTACAATGTCTATCATAGTTTGTGATTTATAAATTTATATAATGTGTAAATCGAATGTCAAGAGCTTCAATCACATAATACACGACTTGAGTCTAAAGCACACAAAAAATGAATCTTGTTAAAATTGAGGAAATGCCTCATGGTATTCTACCAATCAATAAAGTCATTTTACAATGGGGAACTGATTTAAAGTTATCATAAATCCTAGTGAAGGAAAGCGTTTTCAGCTAATCAAATTAGCTGCTTAAATTGCTGAAGCAACTTAATTGAAATTGAATCAAATAATCTGCATAAATCACATATCAGATGTTTCTCTTGAAATCTATTTACTTGTGATTTGTATAAGGAATAAGCACTCAACAATATTAACGCAAACCAAGCCTCTGTAACTCATTGTATTATTATGGAACATTTGTAAATGTGTCATTATTTAATTAGATTGTACTTTAATACTTTGTATAATTTAAAGTATTTATTTTGGAAACATTAGTTCTAAATTATCTTGCCTTCAGTAATTTTTCTAAGGATGAAATCGGTTATGAAATGTGTTCTTAACCAAGTAACTAAGTGGATTTATTTAAACGCATTAAAATACATGACATATTGCTTCTTAGACTGTGATCTGTATATTTGTTTATGATATTTTTTATTACCTTATTATATGTGACTTGTTCTTCGGAAATGTTTAGCTTTTTGAGGAAAGCTATATGTGGATTTTTAAAAAATACATAGAAAACAGATATTTATATATATTTGTTCATATTGAAGTGTTGAATATTGTTTATACACATCTATTATTTAGTTTTTAAGGCATATGAGTATATTTTTTCTTATAGTTATCTTTGCCCAGATATTACCAAAAATTGACTTACACTGTTGAGAGTTAATTGCCCCTGCATATGAGGAGAATGTGCTGCTCTTAAAATGATTTGTATTGGATCTCCTTTTCTCTATTATGCCCCAAACATCTTATTATTCTATTGCAAAATAATTCAAAAATCAAAATATTTATATAATATAAATGTATAATGCAAATAATAATAATGAATATCATAGTCTCTACCCATCTTTACAAAGGGCCATTCCCAATATCTTTGAAGAACCTGTGGACTTTTTTTGCTATATTCCTTTATCTCAATCCTGGAGGTAGCTACTTGCATGACACTTGTTCATAATTTATTGTATTTCTTTGTACTTAAGCCATATTCATGATTATCTATAAACAATAAATGGTTTATTCTTACTTGTTTTTGAAATTTACATATACATGGAATTCCTTTATGTACTCATTCAGTAAATATCCGTTCAGTGTATATTAGGTGCCAGCACTATTTTAAGTGCTGAAGATACAGAAAAGAAGACAAAAATTTCCTGACCTCAAGGAGCTTACATTTCAGTGGTAGAGATGTTCAATGGTTAAAGAAAGTGAACCAAATATATCAAGAATACCTAACAATGAAAGAGAGAAAATGCAACAGAGAATAACATGAAATAATTGGAGGTTTAATATGTTGCCTTAACGTGGTCAGGGAAGGCCTCACCGAAAAAGTGACTTTTCGACTGAAGACCTGAAAGAAGTGAGTGAAATAGTCACGTGCATATAGAGATATAGGAAAGAGGATGTGCAAAGTCCCTGATGTGAGTGTATATTTTCTCTGACCAGGATACCCCACGGAGAGGCGTGTGGCTAGAGCAGACAAGCAGAAGTTGAGAGTGAGTGTCAGAGGGATTGGGATCAAGGGAGTGATAGCAGCCAGATCATAGAGGGTTTAGTAAGGGCTTTGGCTTCTACTCTGAGCTTTTGGAGGACTTGACCAGAGGGGAGCCATAAGCAATCCTGCTTTGTAAGAATCACCCTGCTTTTCTGCTAAGGATGAAGTATGGGGGCTTAGACCAAGGCAGGAGAAGCAAGACCTGTGAGGAAGTAATGTGAATATCCAGACAAGAAATTATGTCAATTTCTATCAGGAAGATGACAGCCCATACACTGAAAAGTGCTTAAACTCTGGATGTTACAGAATTTGCTGACAAAAGTGGAGTGTGCAGAAAGGATTTAAGGCCTGAGTGATTGGAAGAAAGGGTATCTCAGTGGATTACCTGAGATGGGGAAGGCTGTGGGAGGAGCTTGGTGCTGGGAGGGAGGGAGGGTTTTGATGATCTCAGTTACAGGAGTGCTAAGAATGAGAGACGTAATCATCAATGGGAGTTTGCCATGTCCACACTGAATAGTACAAGTTTGAAGTTCTAGCAAAGGGTCTGGGTTAAAGATACATAATTGGGAGTCATCAGTCTTTATGAATTTTTAGTGATACAAATATTTTAAAGTATGAATCTTCATATGAGTACTTCTTTAGCATTATCCAACAAATTGACATAGTTTTTTTAAATATTATTTTTGACTCCTAGAAATTTAGCAACATCACTTCATGCTTACTTTTATTCAGATTGATGCCTTTAAATGTCTGGAAGAAGGTGAGTTTATTTCTGAGTTTGTTATTGATGTTTAATTTGATTGCATTTATTAGTTGTGTGTGTGTGTGTGTGTGTGTGTGTGTGTGTGTCCATTTTCCAAAGTGGTTATACCAGTTTATTATCCTATGCCAATTTACAATATGATGTATAACTTTCTTTCCTCTTTCTTTCTTCTTTCTTTCTTCTCTCACTCTCCTTCCTTCCTTCGTACTTCCTTCCTTCTTTCCTTCCTTTCTTCCTTCCTTCCTTCCTTCTCTCCCTGCCTCCCTTCTTTCTGTCTTTCTTTCTCCCTCTCTCTTTCTTCCTTCTCTTTTCATCTTTCTCTTTCTCTCTCCCTTTCTCTTTCTTATTTTGTAGAGATCTTTTTGAGCAGTTTTAGGTTTAGAACACAATTGAGGGGAAGATATGGAGATTTCTCATATAGGCACTACCCATCCTAAGCAAAGGCCATCTACTTTTCTGTATGTATGTTTTACTGTTTCTCTCTCCTGAGGAACTCCTGCACTTTTTCTCCATGGGCTTAGTTTGCCTTCATGTTCTCTGCTGGTGCAAGCACTTTTTTCAAATATATAACACAAGCTTGTCCAGTCCTTAAATGTAACCCTTTCTTTAGTTGGTTACGTGTCTGCTTTTAGCTCAGGGCTCTTGGGATGGAGCCCTGTGCTGGGCTCCCTGTTCAGCAGGGAGTCTTCTTTTCCCTCTCCCTTCCCCCCTGCTCATGCTGTCTCTCTCTCTCTCTCAAATAAATACATAAAATCTTGAAAAAAAAGAATCTACTATATTAGCAAAGCATTATCATAGTAGTATTAATTATTCAATAAAAGTATTAGTTGTATAAAACATCACTCTATGGTGTGACAGGCTTAAATCTTTCAGCCTCTTTAAATGCAAATAATATGGGCATTTTCCTTTGAGAGGTTTTTTTTTTTTTCTCAGCATTCAGCGTAAAGTCAGACATAGCAGGATTTACAAAATATGCATTCAATAACTTTAGAGTGAAGATTTTCCCATTTTTATGTAACTAGGATTATATACAAGACATGACAAATGTTGAAGTAGTACAGAATTAGTGCTGGTGCCTATTACCAGGTAATGATTTTTTTAAAGCAGTAACTTCTCAATATTGACACATTTTTTTAAGATTTATTATTTATTTTTGAGACAGGGAGAGGATCAGGGGAAGGGTAGAGAGAGACAATCCTCAAGCAGACTCCTTACTGAATGTGGAGCCCAACACAAGGCTCTATCCCAGGATCCTGGATCATGACCTGAGAAGAAACCAAAAGTCAAATGCTTAAATGTCAGAGTTGCCTAGACACCCCAACATTTACGTTTTAATACATATATTAATAATACTTAATTCAAAAAATAATAATACTTGATTCAAATTTATTTAAAAGCAATGTACCAATGATTACTTTAAGTCCCTTTTGCTTGAGCTTAATAAGCTATAGGTAAAACTGTAGCACATTTGTTAGTCAGCAGGGACTTTGATATTTATATCAAAAACAAAGGCTGTTAAAAGTTGTGATTTGTGTTAACAAAGTCATGGAAAATCAGTAAAATTTGACTTAGACTGAAGAAGGAAATCACAGGTATACTGCCTGCTGACTACTGACTGAAAATGATTAGGCATTTATAAAACCTTGTATACTGTTCAAATAGTAAATCCTGGAATTGTTATTAGTTTTATTGCCGCAATTTTTCTTTTGTTAATTTCTTTGCTTTCTTTGCATATTTTATTCTATGTGATATGAATACAAAATCAACTTACATAGTTCTCTGACTCTTGGGTATGAGGGAAAATCATTTCAACAAATAAACATAATGTCGTTATTTATCTTATAGCACAGAATGACACTTAAATTAAAAGAGAAGATTAATAACACAAATGACTTTCAAGTTTTAAGTATGTGTGGAAATATCTTTCTGAAGGATGATCTTTCTTTGCCAACCAAAGTCTTATTACATCCTCTCTAATATCTTCTGCAGGCCTAGAAACACAAAAAAGATCAAGCCTCTAAAACCAGTTTGCACATCTTTTGACATGTTGCTGAGTCCTACTCTAGTCCTTGAGCAGGCCACTAAAAATAAATGAACCATGCAATGAATTTCCAGTCATCAAAGTCTATGTTAGCCTATATTATTTTAAGCTACATCTTCATAGAATGCATGTTCATTGCCTTTATTAATGCAGAATTTTAATATGCTCTTTTATTGCTTAATAATACAGATCAGTAGTTTTCAAATTGGGCTCAGAGGAGAACAAGGATTTCATGGAATCTTCCTCAAGGACTTGTCTGATGAAGATTGCAGGGGTGAGCAAGGCAGCTCTTTAAAAAATATGTTTTAGCTTGTAGACAGACAGTTGCCTTCTGACTGTGTGCTCTCATGGTCATTCTTCCATGTGTGCACAGGGGGAGAGTGATCTGTTCTCTTCTTATAGGGGTACTTATCACTAGAGACAGCTCTCATGTCATAATCTCATCCTAATTACCTCCTGCCTCCAAATGTCATCACATTGCAGATTAGGGCTTCATCATACTGTGAGAATTGTATTTGTTCTGTAAAATCAATCAATCAATCAATCAATCAGTCATCTGTTTTATGTGCTGGGTTTCCACATAAATGCGCCACACAGACACATTAATGAGAGGAATGCAATATGATCTTATAGGATTCCAGGAAATCTTTCCAAATGAAATAAAATCTAAACTGATAGTGATATTACAAGCAGCAAGATTTCTTTCTATTATTTAGTTTCATTGCACAGTTATAAAAATTTCTGCAGTGTGTCCTATTAATAACACACCCTATTTTCATGATCTAGTTCTCGTCTTACTCTGCCTAATTTGAGGCTTTGAGCAAGTTACAGAGCCCTCATTCTCAGCTTCCGTCTCTATCGACTATGGACTTTGGCTGAATTATTATCTGTGAGTTGACTTGCAGTGCCAAATTCTATGATTCACAATTTCCAGAAGTGGCAAAGTAATAGGCTCATATGATTCTGCATTCAGATTAACTCCATGAAATTTACATTTAAATAAAAAATGAGAAATGGTTTCAGACTATGGGAAGTATTACACTGGGAAATTTTCTGACAGTCAATAATTTAAATGTATTTTATCTAATATAGCAATTGCCTCTTGGGCTTTGGCAAAGAAACAGATGTGATGCCTCCTGTAAATCACAAGAAAATTTTCCAAGCAAGATGACTGACCTGAAGCCTGAAGGCAATTTTATGACTGGGAAATATAATAGCCTATGTGCACTAAAGTGTATTTGCAGAACTTAACTTATGTAAAGAAATTTTGATTCATATATGCCTCTGGGCAGCAAATACATGACAAATAAGTAATTGAATATTATGAAAGACAATACTCAAGTAGCACTCTTGTCAGTCATTGATATGGGAATCACTACTCATGACTGATAACAGTGTATACTCTCTGTAGATTATTATGTAGAGAAGTAACTTATTTTACAGGCTTCAGTTTTTCTATCACTTCTTCAGTCCTAAGAAGTGATAACAACACTTCACAGTATTTATAAAGTCTATCCAAATATAACAAGTTGAATCAAGCAAGAAAACAAAAACTGCTTTTCTAAATACCTTTACAAGTTTTTTTTTTTTTTTTATGACACAGGATGTAAACTAAAACAACTATAGTTCTGCTTTAGATTGGATATACTAATTTCATTTTGCATCTCAAATTATACCAGGAAAAACTGTTCTTGTCACATACTATTTAGATCCAGTGAATTGTTTTTCCAAATAATTTCTAGAAGTAAAAATAAGTAGATAATAAAAAAAAAACTTATGAGAAAAAAACTCAGTTAAACTTTCTCATTTTGCGGTAATTGTAGATTTGTTTGAAGATGTAATAATAGAATCTATGAGCCATTTACCAATTTTCCCCAAAGATAACAATTGCAAATGATAATAAAATATCACAAACATGATATTAACATTGAACGGTCAAGTCACAGAAACTTTCCATCACCACAAAGAATCCCTTTATTGCCATTCTATAGCAATTCATTGCCACTTTGCTTCAGTTCCCATCCCATCCTCAATTCCTGCCATCTGTTTTCCATTTCTAATTTGTTTTCTGTAATTTTTCCATTTCAACAATGTTACAGCAATGGCATAATAGAGCATGCAACCTTTTGGTACAGGGACTTTTTAGCATAATTTTCTGGAGCCTCATCCAGGTAGTACATATATCAATAGTTTGTTCCTTGTTATTGCTTTGTAGTATTCCATAATATGAACATACCCCAATTTCTTTAGCCACTCACCTGTTGAAGGATCTCTAGATTGTTTCCAGTTTAAGGCTATTATTTAAAAAAGGTGATATTAACATCTATGTATGTTTTTGTTTTGTTCTTGTTTTGGTATGTGTAAATATGTTTCAATTCCCTTAAATAAAAATCCAGAGTGTAATTGATGGCTTCTATGAAAAATGGATTTTTTTTTTAAGAAACTTCCAAAATATTTTCAAGAGCAGGAATATCATTTTACATTCCCACCGGCGATGCATGAGCAATTTAGATTCCTTAGATCCCCACAAGCATTTGTCATGGTCACCATTTTATTTCAGCCATTATGATGGTGTGTAGCATCTTATTGTGCTTTTGATCTGTGTTTCACCTATAGATAATGACATTAAATGTCTTTTCACATGTTATTTGACATATGTGTTTTTTTTTTTCAGCTAATTATCTTTTCATGACTTTTGCCCATTTTCTAATTGGATTTTTGCTTTTTTTTCAATAGTCATATTTTGAAAGTTCCTTATTATTCTAGACATTAGTCATTTGATGGATATATGGTTTGAAAATTAAAGTATTTAGCTTTTCTTTTAATTGTCTCTTAAGCAAAAGTTTATAATTTGAATGAAGACTAATTCACAGGATTTTTAAAAGTAGATCATACTTTCTGGTGTGAAGAACCTTTGGTCTAGCTCTATATAAAAATATTTTCTCCTATATTTTTTCCAAGAGTTTCATAGTTTTAACTTTGCCGTTTAAGACTATGATACATTTCGAGTTCATTTTTGTGTAAGACGTGAGAATGAAGTTGAAATTAGTATTCTGCATATAAATACCCACTTTCTCCAGAACTCCTGGTTGAAAAGCAATCTTTTCTCTGCTAAATTACTTTCACATCTTTTTCTAAGGTTAGTTGGGAAAGAGTTTTAGTTTTAGCCCAGATATATAAAAAACTTGGAAGTTGTCCCTTTGCCCTAATGGCAAAACAAAACAAAATAAAACAGCAAAAACTGAACATACTGAAAATCAATGACTTTTTTTGTACTTCTCAGAGAAATGAGATGCCAACAAACCACTACTGAAATTTGGAGGAGGCAGATCCAGAGTGTCACAGCCAAGATATACTTACCTGGGCAGAAGATACTAGAGCTACAAACATAGTAACATACAAGTGGTAATTTTGATGAATTAATGGAAGCTGAGTATGGATTATTTTGAGAAATGACTCCAGGTCACAGTTTCTTGGGCTTTATCTCCAGGAACCCCAGCAGGTACTCACAGTGAAAATCCAAAAAAGATTCCCTTGTGGCATTGGTGTGAAAGAGAAGAGCAATTACAGTGAAATATGTACAGATAATTATCTATAAGAAAGGGTCACTCTTCAAAGAAAATGACTTTACCAGTCTTTTCTAAACTGAAGAAGTACATTCCTCTTCCCATTCTATCCTTCTCTAGTCTTACTGTCTTACTTAAGAAGCCAGAAGATTGCTATACTACTAGAAAAACACTTGAAGATTACAGTCCAGATATAAAAACCAATAGGAGACAAGTTTAGTCACAAGATTCCAGAACACTTCTTCTACCCCACACACGATGACCATACAAATAGGGTTCCAATATAATAACTATGGGTTATAGGTAAAAGTGCTACAAGACTCAGACTTTCTCTAAACATAAATTTTTAGGAAAACCCAGAACCTAAAAAAGGAGACAAAAACAAGGACAACAAAGAAATTTGAAATATCTGGCACCTATATGTATAGAAAATGTTACACACAGCACCAATGTAAGCTAAATTAACATAAAACTTTACATTAAGTGACTATTTACACCAATTCTTATAAGCCAAAACATCGCATCTCCCTTTCAAAAAAATTATAAGGCATACAGAAATGCAAGGAAAAAAATTACAGTGTACAGAAAAGAAGGATATACCAGAAGTAAACTCCGATGTAATACAAATTTTGGGATAATCAAAGAATTTAAGAGTTATGATTACTATGTTAAAGGCACTAAAGGAAAATAGTACACAACATGCAAGAACAGATGAATAATGTAAACAGAAGGATAGAAGTTCTAAGAAAAAGCCAAAGGAAGCTAGAAATTAAAAAAAAAAAAAGACAAATGCAAATTTCCTTTGTTGGGCTCATCAATAGATTGAACATGGCCAATTAAAGAATAAGTAAGTTTGAAGGTCTGTAGAAACTTCTCAAACTGAAATGCAAGAGTAAAATTAAAAATAAAACAAACCAAAAAACATAGGGCAGAGCGTCCAAGATCATGCATTATTTCAAAATGTGTAAAATATGTATAACTGTAATAGCACAGGAAAAGAAAAAAATAGAGTTGAAGAAATGTTTGACTCAATAATGACCAAGAATTTTCTTAATTAATATAGGATACCAAACTGCAGACATAGGAAGCTTATTTAAAACCAAGCAGGATAAATAATAACAATAATAAATCCATACCTAGTTTGAATGCCATGTATTCAAACTTTAAAAAACAAAGACAAAGAGAAAATATTGAAAGAAGACAGAGTTGCATCCTTCCTAAAGGGGATCAGGGAAGAGAATCACAATGTGCTTTTATCCATAAACAATGCAAGCAAGAAAATAGTGGGATGAAATATTTGAAGTGCTGAAAAAAAAATTCCACCAAACTAGTATTCTATATCTCATGAAATTATCCTTCAAAATTGAAGGAGAAATACAAACTTTCTCAAAAGAAAACTGAGAGAATTCATTTTCAACATATCTGTCCTGGAAAAAATGCCAAAACTCTTCAGGAAGTTAGAAAATGATATTGTTCAGAAACTTTAATCTAGATAAAGAATAAATAAAGGAGGTCTGGAGATTCAGAATAGAATTCAGAATGTTGGGAAACAATCGAATTGTATTCCCACTGTATGAAACTGCCTTATTGAAGGGGGTAGGTGGAAAACTAACTTTGAGAATCAGTGGAGTTTGTAAAAGTAAAAGCAAAAGAAACTACATAAATACTATAGTTGATGAACGTGTTTCCCGTAGAGTTACAGGTTAACAAATTTGATACTTCTGTACCTGTATCTTGTAATGAAACAATTATGTGATTGGATGGCATGTAGTGGAGGCCAAGTTTCTCACTATTGGAGAAAGAGTTTACAAATAAGCAAGGATGAGAGTCTAGACTCATCCATGGGGTAATTAATTCAAGTTTGAGACATAAGTATAAACACAGGTTTAGTTTAATATAGATGCAGATGGTTACATATAAAACTATTTATACATATGTGTATACAGATAGATTATATACATGCATGCATTTTCTTACTACATCAGCTGAGAGGCCCTAGGAACAATGGTGCACCAGTAGAAACAAGCACACTCAGCACACACATCTTGGTTTCTAATACCATTCCCCAACAAAAGCAGCTCTATGGAGAAGTGGTTGATTATGCAGTAATGGAATAGGAAATACACAATGATTCTGGAGCATCTTATAGTGCTAGAAAGTAAAGAAATGCCCAAAAACAAACAAAAATTTACAGTGATTGGGGTATATCAAAGGGACAATATGGTCAACTAAAACAGCTTACAATGGTGAAGTTTAGAGTAGTTTGGGGAACAAGATAAATTTGTACTAGATTATAATCTAAAGTAAAGAAGAAATATCTGAGTGTACTGTTATAAATAAATGACTGAATAACTAAATAAGTACAGTAGAAAACACAAATCTGTGCAAAAGAATTTCAAGTGATTTATGTAGACATTCCACTCCCAAAGGAGAGCATAACTCCCCACATGTTAAGTGTGGGTTGCACATGGTAACTTCTTTCTAAATAATAGAGTATGAAAATAAGAATAAAAAGAGTAACTTTATAGTAGAGGGAACTGAGAATCAATTTCTCAACCAGATGAGCCAAGTTAATATTATTAACAGTGTTAAATCATATTGACCCTATATTCTCTTGATATTATCAGAGGAAAATGGCATTTTGCCTCTTTGATCTTTCCCCCCAAACATAGAACTCTTGTGTAATTGTGATTACAGATCACTATTATTGAAGATCATTAAAGTCCAATTGAGGGACGTCCTACAAAATACCTGACCTGTACTTTCAAATCTAGTAAAGTTATTAAAAACCGTGGAAGTCTGGGAAACTGTCTTAGCCAAGAGAAGTCTAAGAAGACATAATTATTAAATGTAATATGGTATCCTTACTTGGGTCCTAAAATAGAAAAAGAACATTATGTAAAACTAAGAGAATTTGCTTATACTGATAATCTGATTATATATGAACTTTAGTTGATTATAATGTATCATATTGGTTGCTTAACTGTAACAAATGTACCACAGTAATGAGTGTGGAGTATATGGGAACTTTTTGTACTATCTTTTTTTTTTTTTTAAAGATTTTTATTTATTTGACAGAGAGAAGCACAGCCAGAGAGGGAACACAAGCAGGGGGAGTGAGAGAGGGAGAAGCAGTCTTCCCACTGAGCAGGGAGCCCAATGTGGGGCTCGATCCCACGTCTCCGGGATCATGACCTGAGCCGAAAGCAGTCGCTTAACCAACTGAGCCACCCAGGCGCCGTCCTTTTGTACTATCTTTGCAATTTGGCTGTAAAGCTAAAATTTTTCTAAAATAAAAAATATTACTGAAAACCACAAAAAAGTTTGTATATTTGTGTGGGTCTATTTCTGAGATCTTTGTTCTGCTCCATTTATCTCTTTCTGTGACCTCACCAATACCACATAATCTTGATTACTTCAGCTACCCAGTAAGTCTTGAAATCAAATAGACTGAGCATTCACTGTCATTTTATTTTTCTTCTTCAAAATTATTTGTTATTCTAGTTTTATTGTCTTCCATTATAAAATTTTAGAAAAATCTTGTCTATACCTACTATAAATCCTGCTGGAATTTCAATAGCAATTATATTAAACTTATATCAATTATATCAATTTGAGGAAAATTGACATCTTTGCTTTGCTCTATTTTCCAATTCATAAATATGTTATGGGTCCATATTTTTTTAGATCTGGGATTTCTTTCTTTAGCATTTTGTAGTTTTAAGCATATAAACCCTGTTCTTGATTTATTACATTTTCTTTTATGTATAATATTTTTTAGCAGATGCAAAATGCTATTTAATTTTTTTTAATTCATACATAGTTTTGGCACACAGTGTTACCTTAGTTTCCAGTATGCAATATGGTGATTCAGCATCTCTATACATTTTGCTCTGCTCACCACAAGTGTAGTAATCATCTGTCACTATACAACACCATTACAATATCATTGACTATATTTCCTTTGCTGTGCCTTTTTCCCTGTGATTTATCTAGAAACCTGTATTTCCCACTACCCTTCACCCATTTTGCCCATCCTCCCCAACCCCTTCTCTATGGCAAACATCAGTTCATTTTCTATTTAAGGGTCTGACTCTGCTTTTTGCATGTTTGCTCATTAATTTGTTTTTGTTTTTGTTTTTAGATTCCAAATGTAAGTGAAATCATATGGTATTTTGTCTTTCTCAGTCTGATTTTGGTGATGATATTTTCATTACAGGACCATTGAAATATAATTGATTTTTATATACTTGTATTCTATGACTTTGATGAACTCACCGATTAGTTTAAGTAATATATTGTTTAGACTATTTGCAGTTTTCTTTGTAAGCAATTATGTGACCTACAAATAAGGTTTTTTTTCTTTGAGAATCATATGACTTTTATGTCCTTTCCTCGTAGATTTTATTGACTAGGACTTTCAGAATTGTGTTTAATAAGTTGGTTTGATCAGACATTCTTGCCTTGCTGCCAATAGAAGTGGAAAAGTGTGTAGCCTTTCACCATTAAGAAGCAAGTTAGCCGTTGGCCTTTCGTAGATGCCCTTTTCGTTTATGCCCTTTTTCTAGTCCATAATTTCTAGTCCATAAAGGGAATTTAAGGAAAATTCCCTTTTCTTTCAGCTCTTCTGAGAATTTTTGACATGAATAAATGTTCAATTTTGCTAATTTTTTTTCTGTATCAGTTGAAATGATCATGCAGTCCTTCTTTGGCTTGTTTATATGATGGATTATAATGGTTGATTTTCAAAAATTAATCCTGCCTAGTTAATAATTGTGACTATAATTGATAATATTGTACTGCCTGTTTGAAAGTTCCTATGACAGTAGAGCTTAAAAGTTCTCATCAGAAGAAAACACTTGTAACTAAGTATGGGAACAATATTAATTAGCTATATTTTGGTGATAATTTTGCTATATATACCAATATCAATTCATTATGTTGTATTCCTGAAATTAATATTATATGGCAATTTACCTCAATAAAAAAAATTGAACCTGCTTTACATCTTTGGAGTAAGTCTCACTTGGCCACGATGTACAATTCTTTCTATATATTGCTGAATTCTATTTGGAGAAGATTCAAAATCTGTGCTACTACTGTTACAGTTTTCTTACCTTTTGTTTATCTGTAATATTATAATATCCTACATTTTTTTTCACTTTGCAATATATAACCACATTTTCATTTGATAACCATCTAAGACTAATATTGGCTACCATCTTTTCTAGAATGATTTTCCTAAGGACATTGTAACAATTCATCTATTTTTCAAATCTCTTTATATTTATTTTCATCAACTGCTTCATATTGAATTTAGATGGAATAACATAATTCAGATAGTTTCTTAAATGTCTTTGCAATGCTGACAAGCCATTTTTGCACAAAAATTTATTAAAAAAATAATTACATATAATTATAGTCTGTAATTTTTCACATATATATTCAATATATATAATTATTATCCATGAGTGTACTTACACACACACACACACACACACACACACACACAAATATTCAATGTAGACTTGTATTCACTAGCTCCTAGACCTGCTCTAAAATCTCTATAACATTACTTTTAAAGGATTTCATCTACTTTTATGGTTCAGATTGACACAAACTTTTTTGAAACCTGGCAATTTTTATATGCTTTTCATGGAAATGTATTTTAATTTCAAAACTGAGAACCACATTATTCTTCATCTGAAAAACCACACTAATGATCCTCCCAAGCCTCAGAAGGCTGTACTAAATCAATTTCCCTGCACCATGCTACTTGTCTACACTCCTTTGTAGCTAACACTTTTGCCTTTCTTGTGCTTGGGTATAAAATGCCACATACTTTCTGAGGCTTTTTTCTCATAGTGTAAGTCCCAAGAACAAGAATCATATCAAAAATTGATTTCACCTAACTTCTTTTGAATTTTCTAGTCCATAAAGTCAGAGATAGTTCCAGTTTCATGCTGCGTCTAGAGTGTTACTTGGAGACTCTGTTGTTTCACTTAGTGCCCTGACATCATCATCTATGACAGCTTCATCCCAGGGTATGTGGTGCTGGCGTTGGTATATCCTACTTCCTACTGCTGGCTGAAGTGTGGTTCTGAATGAATTGAAGATAGAAGATTCTCTACCTCTGAAGTACCAGATACAGTTTGTTCCCCAGACTGTATTTTCAGCTTTTATCCTTGATAGATACGTTTTACTATACCTACTTTGGATGAGCGTGTACACAGTGTACAAAATGATTTTGTTTCACATGATGTGCCAGCTTAATTTTTCTTTAGTCAGTCTCTTAGTTGTGGTTTTGATGGGGTGGGGTGGGGATGATTGTTTACTGCTACTGAAGAGGCCAAGTCCTAAGAGAGTGGCTGTTATCCAGAAGAGGAAGGGGTCTCTCCCAAAGTCAAGGCAGCCCCAGTTAGGTCTTTTATAGGAATATGAAAAAAGCATAATGATTAACCAAAGTTTAAAGGAAACAAAAGAACACAATCAAAATAATAAATGTAAAGACACATGACCCACATTTTCTCTTCATCACGTTCAGGGTAAAATACAAGAAGAAGGGAGATCTTATAAGCTTCTCAAGATTTCCATATGCTCATAACAGTACCAAGCACCAGGATCCTCTTTGGGAACTCAGAAAGGTATCAGATTTGTGCACAGATTTGGCTCAGTTTGTGCGCATCAACATTTTTCAAGATGGAATATATATACTATGCCATGTTGTCTTCTTTCATCAACCCCTAACTCCCTGGTCATTATGTAAAACACTAGAAAATATCTCAGTAGAGACAGAGTGGATACTAACTCTACCCCTCCACCTTAGCAGCATATAACTATTATGTTCATATTTGTTTTACAGGCTAGTGGGGTGTATTATGTTATCTATAGAAAGCCAGTCAGGTCAAGTCTTCACTAATCAACTTGAGAGTTGTAAATAATAAAAACATACACTGTTAGAGCTGTAAGAACATTGGATCTAATCCATGCCATTTATTTTACAGAGGTAAAACTATAGTCCCCCAAATGGTAGAATGACCTTCTTGTTCAAGGACGAAAAGTTAGTGTCAGTTCATTGATAATATGCTTGTTCTTTTATGTTCTGTATGTATGGGAACACATTTGATTTTGTACCCTAAAATAAGATATTGAATATTTTTATTGATACAGTGTAGCAGTTCACATTTTGTTTAAGAAGTATTTAAAATCTTTTTAAATTACCACTATATTCTATATTGGTATAATTAACCATATTAAGCTATAGTATTTAACAATAAACAAAAAAAAATCTCTATTGGTTTTCTTGAAATGAGCAGTTCCCTTCCTGTTGCTAAGGAAACAGATTTTTGCATGAATGTAATGTAACATTGGTGTCACAGTAAACCACTAAAGTGGAAATCTTTAAAGTCTGTCAACATCTTGAGAATAAACAGTTTGCTCTAATCAAAATGAATTCAAAATTATTCTGAGCATGTGCAAATGCAGTATTTAGAAACACATTTTTGCTGGTAAGGACTTGTTTTGTTTACCTATTTTATTCAAGATCAACATAAAGTATTTTTAATATGTGCTTATATTATATACAATTTATATTTTTATAATCCCAATTTACTAAAAGTATAATTAAAAGATTATTTTAACAAAGAAGTAGTAATTATGCTTAAAAACAGAAAGGATAATTTAAAAATCAAGTGAATTTCATTGTGGATGGTCTTAGTGTTATTTATGAAAAAAATAAAACCACATGATATGATTTATCCTTTATTTCCCTAGCTCAAGTTTTCTTTCTTTTTTTAAATAAAGATTTTTATTTATTTATTTGGCAGAGAGAGAGAGATCACAAGTAGGCAGAGAGGCAGGCAGAGAGAGAAGGAAGCAGACTCCCTGCTGAGCAGAGAGCCCAACGTGGCCTCCCGGCCTAGATCCCAGGACCCTGAGATCATGACTTGAGCCAAAGGCAGAGGCTTTAACCCACTGAGCAACCCAGGCGCCCCCCTAGCTCAAGTTTTCTTAATAAAATAAAAGATGGTCTAGATATTGGAAGAGCAGACTATCTTAGGTCAACAGCAAAGAACCTTTTTTCTAATTGTGATCTGTGGCTTAATTCAGGAAAACTACATATACAGTTTGTAAGAAACATTACATTTTTATTAGCATTTATAAGCCATTAAAATGTTTCTTCTTTGGCATTTTTGGGAAGTAGCAACATGGTAACAGTCCTTTAATTTCAAATAAGATCTAGTGTATGTCATGAAATGAACTGGGCTCTTTAAAAATGTAGCTCCTTTACTCACTGGCTTAGAGGTTTATCTGAGGGTCTGGTTATCTGAATGAATCTTTTACAAGTGGCAGAGAGCACCAGGCTAGTGGGGTGTATTATGTTATCTATAGAAAGGGACCTGAAGTGGTAACACAGTATCTCTGGGTCCTGAACAGTGGGTTAAAATAGCTTTAGGGGCCACACATTTCCCTGCTATGCTACGTCCCCAGGGATTACAACACGGCCATTGCCCAGACCTTTTGGGAACTGGAGTTTGGGCTGCATTGGTGGGAGGCTTGAAAAAAGTGGTCATGGTTTTTGGTTGTTTGTGGGGAAGTTTACAGTGAATCTTACATATTTTTTCAAAACTCAGGAAAATGTGGAGT
Source organism: Spilogale gracilis (assembly GCA_004023965.1). Classification (NCBI taxonomy): domain Eukaryota; kingdom Metazoa; phylum Chordata; class Mammalia; order Carnivora; family Mephitidae; genus Spilogale; species Spilogale gracilis. The sequence continues at coordinate 196,018 of PITA01001417.1, forward strand.
CTAACCACAAGATTAATAGTTTTAGAAATCAGGATTAACAGTTTTGGAAATCAGGAAGCCCAAATTTAAGATTTGTGTATTTTGATATATTCAGTCCTACTTTGTTTTCTTTTTTTTTTAATTTTTTTTCCTTTTTTATTCTTACTAAAAATTTTTTTTCCAGTGTTCCAAGATTCATTCCCCATTCCCCACACCCAGTGCTCCACACTTAAGGTGTCCCCAGTACCCACCACCAGGCTCTCCAATCCCTCCACCGCCCCTCCCTCCAAGTCCCTCAATTTGTTTCTGTGTCCAAAGTCTCTGTGGTTTCGTTTCCCTCCCTAGATTACCCTAGTTCCCATTCACTTTCCTTCTCCCACTGTCCTCCAGGTTACCCCTCATGCACCGCAAGTAAGTGAAACCATGCGATACTTGACTTTCTCTTCCTGGCTTATTTCACTCAGCATAATCTCTTCCAGTCCAGTCCATGTTGCTACAAAAGTTGGATATTCATCCTTTCTGATGGAGGCATAGTATTCCATTGTATATATGTACCACATCTTCTTTATCCATTCATCTGTTGATGGGCACCTTGGCTCTTTCCACAGTTTGGCAATTGTGGCCATTGCTGCGATGAGCATTGGGGTGCATA
>PITA01001418.1:0-35014 GCA_004023965.1 Spilogale gracilis
ACTCTGAAAATTGTGCCAGGTTCTTCTATGTTTAGAGGCATAATCACCTTGAGGCAAACATGTTTTAAATTATTTTTGGGGGGAGAAATTAGTCATGACAATGTTAGCCCAATATGTACCTATTATCCTGGAGGGGAAAACATAATAGAACTGAGTAAGAGACCCACAGGGCTAGGTAGGGAGAGAGAGATAGGGGGCTACGGGATCAGGCTCACAGAAATCCCCAAAATACGGAGGTGTGAGGCAAGAGATAAGAGATAACAAGAGATAAGAGAACAAATTAGACTATCCTATCCCTTGAGTCAGAGGTGAGGACTTGGTATAACAGCTACTTGGGACCACCAAAGAATTACCAGACCCTAAAAAGGAAGTAAGCTATTAAAGGTGTTAACACTAGTTCTTACTCAATGGTGCTATCAGTAGAGATGTTAAAAGGATTTAAGTTCCCTGGTTAGCCTTCAATAAAAAACCAACCCTAAAAGTCCTCAGTGGCATCCCTGTTGGAATCCCCCTCACTCGGGAAGCTTTTTCCTGTATCCTTGCTTAATAAAACTGGTTGCTTTACTGGCTCTCCTTTGTCCATGAGATTCATCCTTCAAACCTCACTCTCTCGCTTCAGAACTCGTGTGCCCTCCTGAAAGTAGCCCTCTAAGTTCCACATAAAATGGGTATTGGGTCCAGGAAGATGGTAGAAAAAATTATCTAGGCACCAAGAAAATGTTTAGAAGGAAAAGAATCAAGACCCTGTTTCTTTTTAATTCCAGCATTGGAAAAATCTCCTTATGGCTCTCTAATGCTGTGACAGACATCCTCTGGTGGAAAAGGATATGGTAGAACTCAGAGCACAAGAAAGCTGCCATGAACGAAGGGGGAGCCTGCATTGTAACTCGGGTCTAGAGACTCATGGCCCAGTGCTAATTCTGGCACAGTGGGCAGATGAGGCTGACGCCCTTGCAGACCGAAGCCCTCAGGCATATTGACCCTGTTCTGTAACTAGTTGTTGAGTACATAAGTGTAAACTAAAGAGATGCAGTAAATGGGTTTTCCAGTGGCCTCTGCAAGAGTCAGGACCAATGCAGTCTTCACTGACAGACAGAATGGTTTTTGGACCCTGGGCCTTGGAAACATTGAAGTATTCAATAGGAGAGTATGGACAGGAATGGATGCTGTGGGAGGGTAGCAGAATCAATGATGAACGGACCAGCCAGAAGCTTCAGTTTTCTCTCATCCTGGCATCCAGAGGGAGGATTAATTCTTTTGAACTGAGTGGGTTTGTGGCTTTCTTGAATAGTTTACAACAGCAGAACATGTATATTAATTCCTTAAGAGACCCACCTTGGGGGCGCCTGGGTGGCTCAGTGGCTTAAAGCCTCTGCCTTCAACTCAGGTCATGATCTCAGGGTCCTGGGATCAAGGCCCACATCGGGCTCTCTGCTCAGTGGGGAGCCTGCTTCTTCCTCTCTGCCTGCCTCTCTGCCTTCCTCTTTGCCTACTTATGATCTTTCTCTCTCTGTCAAATAAATAAATTTTAAAAAATTAAAAAAATCTTTAAAAAAAAAGAGACCCACCTTGGACTTTCTATTCATGAGTGCACGTGAATTCCTAAATGGTTAATAAAAAAAAACAAACAAACAAACAACCCTAAGATTTATGTTATTTTCAGCTGGTGAAGCAGGTATTACCAATTTCTATTACTGAGCTCCCACCTTCCTGCCTTATGTAGGTATTGTGCTATTAGTTCATGTTGGAAATGACATCCTCACACTACAGGATTGCTACTAGCATTAAAAAAGTAAAGAATGCAAGCTTTCAACACAATGCTGAACATATAGGGAATGCCAAGTCAATCTTTGCTGCTTATCCAACCCCCCACACCCCACCGGCTAAGTTCTTTGTGGTAGCTACAAAGTGTTTGTGACACTGGAGTGTGGAAACAGTTATGTTATTGGCTCAGTGACCTTAAGCAATTTACAGTCTTCTTTTTGGACCTTGGTTTCTTGGTCTTTAAAATGGGCACACTGTGGTCATCTGACCAAGGCTGCCACAGGGAGTAAATAAGAGAAGGTCTATAGCAACCCTCTGAAATATTCAGGGTGGTGTGAGTGGAAGCTCTTCTGATTTTTAATATCATTCCAAGGAAATGGAGAATCTGGTTCATTGAAATTTAGAGTAGCTAATCCTAAATCTTGACTGCTGCATGGAAATTTTTCCCTAAGCCTTCAAAGGCATGATTTGAGGTGCTTTTGCACACTTCATTTCTTGAGGAGAGAGTGTTATTTTTGGGCATTCTTCAAGGAGTTTTGTTGCTGGTGTTTCTGCATCAGGACATAAAATAGTGGCCAAAAATAATGGGTAAATATTATTTGAGTAGCTTTGACCTACGAGTCTGACCTTCTCCGTCCTGCCCTGAATGGACTCCTTCCTATGTGTCAGTATGAGTTCCACTTCCTTGTTCAACACCAGGAAGAGTTTCACAGTCTGAGGGAGAGAAAGAAGAGTCCAAAGAGACTGACTTAATGGTTCAGTGACAATTAATGGAAAGAAAGCCAAAGAGTGGGCAAATGTCCATGATGGCCATTTAATTCTTTGAGAGTATAGGACAAGCTTCCTAAGTAAACCAGGCAAAATTCCATAAAGCCAAGCCTCCAGGTAGGGCAGAGGGCCATGGTAGCTTCCTTTAAGAGAAATTCCTGAGAAGTGAAAAGGCAAGCACATTTCCCATAGGTCCCGGATAAATATCACACACCCTGCAGGAACCCTGCAGGAAGCTGCACGCTCAATCAGAATGTCCCTGGCTGCGATGTGCGGAACTGGGCCTCATCATAAAGCCCCCATTAACAGTCTAGGTCGCCACCACCGCAAGACCCCTGGAAGGAGGATGCCAGCCCCACACCTAATGCCCTCTCTACCTCTATGCTAATGAATGAATGATCTATTCTTTCTTACTTGGGCTCCTTCTCCCTGATTGTTTTCCCCAGCGCCAGAATGCATTTTCTTACCATCTCTTCTGCCATTGCAAATGATTGCCTGTGCTTCAGAACATCAGCTTATGAAGCTATCAATCCTGGCCTAATTCCAGTCAGCCCTTGCACGGAGTGATTTGTGTCCTCTAGCAGTCCCTCCCCTCCCTTCCCCACACCCACCCCAAGTGTCTGGCAATTAGTGAGTCAGCACAGCGTTCTTCTCTCCTTTAGCTGCTCTGCAATAAATGGAGACTTGTTAACAGCTGCTGAATTACCTTCCAGAGACAACAGCCCTTTTGCAGCGAGAGCGCTGCCTTTCCGGAGTCTCTCTGGGGTTTCCGCACACAGAGTCTTGTGTAAATCAGGCCTCATTGTGACTGGAATGGGCAATAATGAGAGGGGCCAACACTGAACACAGATGTCCAATACACGTGGGAATTTAAGGCGTTGTTATTCTTGAATTATAGCACTGTGCTTTTAGATCTGTTTCATGTTTTATTCAAGATTGAGTTTCACAGTGTTTGTCAGAGCAGGGCACAGAAAAATCATCCATCTCTTGCCTCTACCCAGGGCTCTGAGCTACCTCAGACATAGGGATGGCTGTAAAGGTTTCAGGCTTCTTAATGACAGAACCTTCCTCATTTTCCCTGTGCTTTCCTTCACAGGTTTCACACTTTCCGCGGTATCTCACCCTAGTGCAGGGTTTCTTAACTTCAACATGACTGACATTTTAAACTAAATGGTTGTATTCCCAGTCATGACAGTCAAAAATGCCTCCTTGGGACAAAGTCACCCCTAGTTGAGAACTGCCAGTCTAGAGGAGGAGAAAATGGGGAAAGGAGAGAGATGCCAACGGCTTGCGACCAAGTTCTAGCGCGATGGCCCCTTGCGGTGTCCTAAGTCTGCTCTTTGATTCTAGAGTGGGTTGTGCTCCTACAAACTGAGAGGTGCCCAGTGCTGTTGGCAGGAGCTCTGGAAAGAAGAAGCCAAAGCCGTTCCTATAATGCTGAGTGGACCGTCAAGGCCAGTGCGTTCCATGACCCCAGACTGCGCCTCTGATCCCTTGCAGCTGTAGTTTTGAAAACTTCTTCCAAGGCCTGAAATTCTTCTTTCTACTCTCCTCCAATCCTTCACCACCCGGTTATTGCTAGGAAGGTCTGCGGTACCCTCCCAGAGTCTCTGTTTGAGTACGCGAACAAATGTGAGGAGAGATTCTTATTTCCCATCTATTTACCCCCAAAAGGGCGTATATACTGAACCTTTCTCCCTTATCAATGAATCTGAGAACTCTTTCCTTATCAGTCTATACAGCATATTCTTTTTTTTTTTTCTTTTTTGGTAAAGAGCTGCTTTGAGTTCCATCATGTAAATGTATTACAATTTCATTTAACTGCTCTCTCACAGATGGATAGTTGTACTATAATTTTAAAAAAGTGCTATAGTGGAAAATTTGTGTATACATTAAGAAGTGGAATTGCTTGGTGAAATATAATATGCAGCTATAATTCTGATAGCACAAAATCATTCTCCACACGAGTTGTAATAATTTACCACCGCACCAACAGTACATGCCAGCACCTGTCTCTCTACAATCAGATCAACAGGGTGCCTCTACTTTGGATTTTTACTGATTGGTGAAAAACTGTTTCAGTGTAGTTTTAATTTGCATGCATCTTATTATTATTAATGAGATTGTCTCCTCATTTCTTTGAATCATCTTAATTCACTTTCTGTAAACCATATGTTCATTCGTTGTTCATTTCTCTTTTGAGTCATTGGTTTTTTTCTCCTGAATTTTTAGAAGCTCTTTATTTATTAGCGGAATTAGCCTTTTGTGATATGAGTTGCAAATACTTTTCCACTCTGTCAGTTGTTTTTTGATGTTGCTTATAGCATTTGTTTTTCTAAACAGATGTTTAAAATAAATTCATATTTAGCTTAACAATTTTGCTTTAGTGACTTTTGATTTTGAGTCATAAAAAAATCCTCCCACATTTTTCTTCTAATATTTTTAGGATTTTCCCCTTTATAATATTTAAATTTTTTATTTTGTGGAATTTATCCTGTTAGCTCAGAGTGAGTTATAGATTCAACTTTGTGTTTCCCAGGGGGCCACCCAGATGTCTAATATATATTGAAATATCCATTGTTCCTACATTTATTTGAGATGACACCATTATCAAATACTAAATTCCTTCTTGTGTTTGACTCTCTATAAATGTGTAGACTTTCTATTCTGTTGTTTTATTCTGTCTATTGATCTACTGCTGCCTCACTGTGTTATACACACACACACACACACACACACACACGTACTATTTTACTATTCGGTGAGCTCTTTCATTTTTTAGAATGTATTGACTCTTCTCTTATTTTTTAAAGGCATTTATTTTAAAAGAAAGCACACAAATATAATTTTTCATGCTTCAACAGTGTGGCTGGGGTTCAGGACTGTGGGTCCTCTCTTTCTACATGGGCTGTCCTGCAAACTACTTCAAGATCATTTACGTTCCTTTCACAAGATCTTCACATATTTGTTCATAGGATTTGTGGATTATAGGGGGTAAAAAGAGATAGCATGTAGAGTAGGGAAAATTCTACTCTTTTATATAAACTTGATCAATCTGAAAAGAATGCCAAGCAGTTGGGATATTAAGAATTAGTAGGCTCATTCTTGAGTTATTGAATGTAGCCCAAGTATCTCAAGCATTTGATTTTCAAATGTTTACCTTCAAGCAGAAGTACTCATTCCTCTGTTACTGCACTTTGTTCTTCTTTTTCCCTATGTTAACCTGTCTTGCTTGAATAAAACACAAGATACTATAAGGCTGGTTGGTTCTTTTGGATCCTTGCTGTTCTCAGCAAGGTCTCTAACCCGATACCCATTTTCATGGAAAGGAAATAGATCGAGATCCCATATATAAGTAGGTCCACCCACACCATTGTCTCTTAGTAAAGACTTTCCACTCCCTTACCAACATTGAAATTTCTTTTGTTGAGATGGTCAAGTTCAGTGCCTTTTGTGTGCATGCCAAAACTTGACTACAGATGTATCTATTCCTCCTTCAGGCCCGTTTGGTCAAGCTGGTACAGAGTGAGAGTGGAGATTCTGACAGATCAGCAAGGGCACCTGCACACCTTGGCATCAGAACATAAGCACACAATTACTAATGTGAGAAAATAAGTATAGCTTAGGAAAAGCCAATAATTCCGATGACTCAGTATGATGGCATCATTTAACTCTGTAAGCCCCAGATTCAGCCTTTTTTATATACTGTGTATTTGCAAATAATGCTGTCCTTTCTTTTACAGCAAGAATAAGTCAAGAATTCATAAGGCTCGATACTTACTTTGAAAGTCAAGCTCACTTTGATTCATGCCAAAATCGATGTCTTTTTTTCCAAAACTATATTTTGTCTGAATTAAAATCTAAAAATAATGGGTTGATCATCACTATCTTTAGAGACTATGAAAATAACAGCACCAATTAGCCCTTCATGTGTTCAATTTCTTAAGATGTTAGAACAACAAAACTAGCAGAACACTTTGATTTCCTTTGTTTTGATGATAACACCTTTGCTTCATTTTAAGCTTTATCTTTAGAGAACATTACCTGGTATAAAAATGACAGCAACGTGTATACATCGCCATATACATACACATGGCAAATCTAGGCTGTGCGAACCAGAAACCTATGGGAGTAAGATATTTGGAGAGTGCTCTGCAGCATAAAAGTTGCCCAGAGGTCAGAAGATGAGCACTCTGGTCCGCTGGTGCGTCTGTAAGCTTCAGGCTCAGCAGGGACAAAGGAAAGAATGGGCATGCTGCTGCCCGGGGTGCGCTGGCAAGCTTAGCACCATTCCTCCCATCAGTCTGCATTGTCTGAGACATCTTGACAGCTTTGCTCCTCAGCAGCCACCTCTGCAAATGGAAGTTATCACACTGAGCTCCTTCTGCGCTAACAACAGTGGAGGAGACCCAATCTGTTGCCCCCAGTAACTTGAGAGCACCTTAAGGTCAGAGACCATCTTTTTTTTTTTTTTTTCCTAAGACCAAACTTTCTTAATTTTTGCATCTTCCAATCCCAGCTTCCCTCCAGGCTACAAAATAAACTGGCGACACATTTAAAATCCTTCCTGATTCTCTGACTAGTAACACGGTTTCTCTTTACAGTACAGGTTTTAGCATGTGGCTTCCCATGGTCCACAATCACGCTGTGTCCTAGATTTCTTCCTTACAAAGGAGGGTGCAAACTTTATAAGTGCAATATAAAGCATTTTAAGCCTTCTTTGCCATGCTCTTACCATGATCGATTTTCTTAGAATTTAAGCTAAGAGAAGAAGCAATGTGTGCGTAGTGGAGGAGACTGGGTGGGGGTGGGGTGGGGTCGGTGAGAGGTCCCTGTGGATCTGGGTGGGGGATGGGGGAGTGGGGGATTATCAACCTAGCCAACTAGAGCAAGACCAGAGCTTTTGCACTCTGAGAGGTTTCTCCCAGCAAACACTTTGAACACACATTGCCCAGCTATACAGCTTGTCTTCAATACTCTTTGTGCCATTATCAGACTTAATGGATAGTTAGGAACCTTCACATTAATGCTGTTTATTAAAAGTCCGAGTTGAGTGGGTACATTTCTTATCTCTTCCTTTCTTTCTGTGTAGTTGGCTTTATATATATAAAGGAGCCACGATGTTTGTACCAGCACACCTTAATCCTTCCTCCTGGGCCATGACCCTACCTGTTTCCTCTCATTTGTCTGGGCCAATTTGGTTGTTTCAGCTCCTTTGAGCTCATCCAAGCATTACCTCAGCATCATTACAGTGGCCCCTATTGCCCACATTAGAAAGATCTCTATGTTCTATTTTAGCTTTCTGCCCCAAAGGTATGGCATAAATATAGAATGTCAGACTTGTGCAAAGTACCTACATGCTGTTATTTACTCTCCCTCAGTCTTTAGTGGATAGTTGGCTTAGGCCCCACATTTCCCATCTATTAAAGAGAGAATCGGTGGTGTACTTAAGGCCTGGACCTGCTGTTTAAGGAGGGTATGTAATTGCCTACGTAATGCAGTTTCAAGGCTGAGAAGCCGAATCTGTCTTCAACCACTGAATGTTGTCTGACTTTTGGAGGACTAGCCCTTTATCTTTAACTAATAATAGACAGCAGAGCATGGAGAAAGTAGAAAAGGAACTACTGTTTTTGAAATCTATTATGTGCCTGGTATTGCATGCAGAATCATTTAGCATTACCTTATTTGTTGAATTTACTCAAGAAACTGTGAAATAGATATTATTATACCCATTTCATAGATGAAGAAACAGAGGTCTAGCAAGAGCTGCCGGTCACAGCAAGCATAGAACCAATACCAGTACATAGTCAGTGATCAGGGAAAACAGAATCTGGATAGTCTGTCTGACTTCAAACCACTTTCTCCTGTCATATCAGGAAGTCTCAGCAGTTTTCCCAGGCAGGAAATAACATCTCTAGAAATGAGGTTACTAGCACAGAGAAAGGGAGAGGAATAACAGGACTGAGTTTGTGGGGTGATGGCTACAGAGTGGGTCCCTCCTGGGACTCCAGTGAGAGCATGCCCTGCAAAAATAGAATCAGATAGCAGAAGAACTGTGTGTAAGAGGTGCCAGAAACGCCCTAGTCCCAGCCACCTTCCCTCACTGCGCATGAAGAAACAAACAGGAAAGGACCTGCCCAGGAAGACAGCAAGGGAGAGGCAGAGCAGAAGCTATAGCTGGGCACTCCAAACGCCCATTTCTTGAGCTTCTCAAACTCTCTGGCTTCTTGAAATGCTACCTTAGGTTGCTATTCTTGGTCCCCTATGTCGAAGTTCATCACTTAATAATTTGCCAGCTTCCTGCAACTCTAGAGGTGAATCGTGAGGAGTTCTGTATTATTTATTTATTTGTTTGTTTGCTTATTTATTTATTTATTTATTTATACTTTCTGGACGACTCACACTCCTTTTACCCTGGAGTATAACAATATATGTGTAAATTACTCATCATGTACATTGGAACATCTATGCCTATATTGTCACACATCTATCCCAATTGTACATGTCAGAATACCAGTGGCTCCGTGACACATGCACAACTCACAGAAGTTCCATATTTCCACTCGGCCTTCCTTTACTTATTTTTGAAGATATTAAGAGAAAGTTTTTGTTATTCCAAAATGAAGAGGACAGAATAAAACTCCAGCTTAGAGAGTTAATTATAGCTTTTAATTTCAAATTTACCTCTTCATAAAGTCGCTCACAGACTTAGAGCAGTCTTACCCCAGATTGCCCACAGCTCATATTCCCTCACAGCTTCCCAGGGCTCTGCTGACTCATCGCATGAAATCACCTCACCTTCCAGGGCCTCAGGTTTCTCGTTGCTGAACTGAAGTGGCTGATACAGACCTGCTTTGAGGCATTTTTGTGACAATCAGTGAAAAATGATAGCAAGCTAAATTGCAGCTTTCTTGTACTCAGAGGATAAGGCTATTCTCCCAGATCTGACTGTTCAGTCCAACAATCAGTCGCTCATTTGATTCAATATTTCTTATCTTTTTGTTTTTTACTTCTATTTCTATTATATCTAACTGCATATAAGAGGGGAAATTAACTTGTGCCTTCTTTTTTTTTTTTTTTTAAAGATTTTTTTTATTTGACAGAGAGAAACACAGCCAGAGAGGGAACACAAGCAGGGGGAATGAGAGAGGGAGAAGCAGGCTTCCCGCCGAGCAGGGAGCCCGATGTGGGACTCGATCCTGGGTCTCTGGGATCATGACCTGAGCTGAAGGCAGTCGCTTAACCAACTGAGCCACCCAGGCGCCCCGAACTTGTGGCTTCTTAAAAGACATACTGGAAAAGGTTAATTTCTTATGTAGAGTTCTGGCCTGAAGAGGAGTCTTATTACATAAAAGTAGATCACAAAATGATCAGAAGTCTCACATTTTGCGGGATCATCAGAATCTGTAAGGAAAGGAAAGGGAAATTGAATTATTGTGCCAGGATTAAAAGAAACTTGAAGAGTGGGTATGGAAAAATTTCCATCTCTCTGCATATATTCTCTGTGATTTCTTAGTACTCCCTTTGTTGTTGTTATTTTTTCTTCCTGTGTAGGAAAACTATTATAAAATAGTTGTGGGGTGTGTACACAGAGTATGTTACATATTACATTTGAAAGGATCAATGTTTAATGCTTTAAAACATCTTATTGACAGGAATTAAAGTTATTTTGTGTTCAAAATAATTCCTCCAGGAAGTGTTCACAGACCATACCTGACAGTGTTAATCTCCATGTTACCTTTGTGTCTCTTTTGTGGATCTAGTCTTGCTGCTCTTGATAATTTATGGTGTTGGATTGCAGACTGTCCCCCTTACAGAATGCAGGTCCTTTGAGGATTTTTTTCTGTGTAATCTTACTTTCAGAATTAAATCTACTACAAAAGGATACTCAAAAAAAGCTTGTTGGTTTAATTACTGGATTGACTTGGTGGATGGATGGCATCAGGCTAGAAATACAGAACTGACCACAAGAGGCTAGTGTTTGGCATGTAAAAATAAAGGTGAGTCTAGTGTAACCAGAAAAAAAAAATGTGACCAATGAAATAATTGTGGGCATAAAGGAGGTGTGTTGAAGGAGTGCTTCTCAAACTTCAATGTGTATACAAATCCCCTAGGAATCTTGTTTAAATGCAGAATCTGATTCACTACATCAGGGGTGGGGCCTGGGGTTCTGCATTTTTCTTTCTTTTCTTTCTTTCTTTCTTTCTTTCTTTCTTTCTTTCTTTCTTTCTTTCTTTCTTTTCTTTTCAGAGAAAGACAGCATGCAAGTTGGTGGGGCTGGGGGAAGAGGGAGAGAGAGAATCTTAAGCAGGTGCTCAGAGCCTGATACAGGACTGGAATCCACTACACTGAGATCCTGACCTGAGCCAAATTCAAGAGTTAAATGTTTAATGGACTGAACCACCCAGGAGCACCTGAGATTCCACATTTCTAACAACTTCCCAGGTGCTGCTGCTGCTGCTGATCTGTGTATGAGTGGCAACACCTTCCAGGACCTGTCTTAGAGAAATGGATGGCAATATGATGTGGCAACTTTGAGAATGGCTAAAACAGCACAGACTAACAGGGCCCTCCAAATGGAATCACAGTGGATTCTTGTTTATTTGTGGTCGTTATGTTCTGTAAAGTCACTGAACACTGAATTAGCAAATACCGAACCGTGGTTCCCAGGGGGAATACAGAGTGAAGTCCTTATGAGCCTCTGCTTATAATATTTTTGCTGATCAATTGAGACATAATCTTATTTTATGTGTTTTTTGGTTTAAAGACACTTTAATATGTACTGTTGATTCATTAACATTAAACTCATGGCCATCAGCACTAGTAGTCATACCTGAGCAAACCTGATCTAACACATGTGCTTTCTCTGTGAGGCGCACCACAGCCTGCCTGCACTTAGGGACACCTCAGACGGCACTTCTGTGCTGTGCTTGGGAGCTGCATAAATAGCAAAATCCTCAACAAAAAGTACAAAACCAGATGTGTTGCGGTAAATGCACCATAAAAAAGATACAGACTTCCAGTATGAGCACTGAACTAAGAAGGCAGATGTCACCTCGTTTGACCTCAGCGGGGAGCTTGCAAATTGGGTGACTCAAATGTTTGGCCTATTAGCACATGTTTGCTACTGACCGTGAAAATATCATGAATATTGATTTTGCAGTTACAAATAAATGTTAGTGAGTAGGTGAAATCACAAATATGAAATCTAAATAATGAAGATTGACTATATAATATTCAGATGTGGGATTAGTCAGAAAAGACATGATAACCCGAAACTAATGTAACATTTTGTGTCAAGTATACTGCAGTTAAAAGAAAAGAGAGAGATAATGATTGCAGCAACCTTAGCAGAACAACAGCAGAAAGCTTCAGTATGCTGTGCTAAAATAACTGGATTCTTCTGAGAAACGCCCAAGAAAGTCTAAGAGTCTTACTGGCCAGCAGGCAAGGACCACTGTGAAATCCTGAAAGAGAACAAAATTTGTTAGTCTCAGGACAATACAACAGGTCCAGTATGAGACACATTTCAGACTTGCGTGGGGAAATGAAGGCACTTCAATTAGATAAGATGGTATTGGGGCTACCATGGGGCTATAGTCATTATTTATAAAAGTATCTTCCAGTCAGCATTTCTTAAACTTTCCCAACAGAGTTCCACCAACAGCAGGGGAGAGTCAAAAATGTATTCCAAGAGCTTGCCTCAACAAGGACCAAAGTGATTTTCTATTGCATAAAATATAAAAATTGTTTCCTATTATTTACTATCAAATAAACTGATCTTCCTTCCATCAAGAAGGACTTTGTGCCTTCTCATCCTCCTGGCACATGTCTTGGCCTCCGGGGGCCCATCAGTCAGCGTGTGTACTGGTCATCTGGGTCAGGGGCTGGCAAACTACTACCTATGGACCAAGTCCCACCCATCATCTGTTTCTGTAAAGGAAACTTCTGATGGAACACAGCCATAACCCTTCATTTACTACAGCCTATGTCTGCTTTCACATTGCAATAGCAGAGTGGAGTAGTTGTAACAGAGACACAAAGGCCCACTAAAGCCAAAAATATTTGCTATCTGGCTCGTTGCAGAAAAGTTTGCCCTTTTCTGCTCTCAATTATTATATTTTCTTTATAATTGATGTTATTACTTTCCCAATTTCCTTTTTTTTAAGAGTGATAAGTTTTTTTAAGATTTTATTTATTTATTTGACAGAGAGAGAGATCACAAGTAGGCAGAGAGGCAGGCAGAGAGAGAGGAGGAAGCAGGCTCCCAGGACCCTCGGATCATGACCGAAGCCATAGAGAGAGGCTTTAACCCACTGAGCCACCCAGGCACCCTACTTTCCCATTTTCTTAAGTTAAAAACCAGGCAAGCCTGAATTTGTTAGATCTAGCTGATGATTAGCTCAGATATTGATTTCTATAGAATGAGCTAGATCTTCAATTAGACCCAAGTAACCCAAGTGAAACCCAACAGGGACCAGGCTTGCTGGAGTGAATCAGCTTTACTAGCCTGAGCTGGAGCCTGTCCCTCCTGACTGAAGGGCCCAAGCTGGTTACTATCATGTAAATGCTTCGGTCAGTAGGTGGTTGTGTGATGGGGATGAACGAGGGGAAATTAGTGTTTGGACTGCCTAATACTGCAAAATGTGAATTAAAATAAGAAATTCAGACATAAAGGGAGGAGAGGGCCCAAGGAAGGGGGACAAGTAGCCACACGCAGGGAGATTGGAGGCATTTGGCACCCCAGAGCCTGGCCGCCCACGGCAGTTGAGAGCAGCACCAGCTAGGGCAGAGTTCAAGCAGAGCTTTGAAAAAATACTGAGGGCTTAATCTGGGATAAATGTGACTGGCAAATCCAAAGGACAAGCACGGAGCTAAAAATAGCAGATAAACCAAGGGAAAGGAAACACAAATTTGAAATAGAGCATGAGAGAGGGTGTAGGCAGAGCTAGGAAACATCTCAGAGTTTGCATCATAAAGAAAGAAAAACTGGGTTGTCTTTAGTGACTTTAGGGTTAGTGATTGGAATTCAAGAGACTTGAATCAGTCAGAAGAAATTGAAGATAATTAGGAGGGCCTTGTGTCCAATAAATACAATTTTCAGAATGCTTCTGAAATTTTATATCTATATCTATATTCATATATTCCTCAACTCCCTAGGATTCAGGGCAAAATTTAGAGAACCACGCAGAAAAGACTTTAATTCCTCAAGGTTTGGAAGGTGGATAGTCATAGGAATTGAGGAATGGAAAGGCAGAATGGGATTTGTAAGATAAAGAACATTTTTGGAGCAAAGATTTAAAACTTGCTCCTGGAAGGGCTTGGATTAAAGAAATGTTGGGGAAATCTCAAAGATTTTTTTTCTTAAACTGAGTAACATGGTTTCTGTCATTATATATGTGAAATCTGATTGACTTTATACATTATCTACCCCAAGAACTTTCACATCTGGGTAACATACTCTAATAGATGTTCCTCCCTCCTGTCCCTGCAAATATGACTGGGCCAATTATGGTTGTTGATTACGTACTGTTGACTAGAAGTACAGAAAAAAAAAGGACAGGGATTTCTTCTTGAACAAGGGGTCATGTAGTTCCCCTTGCTTCCCTCAGGCAGCCATGTTGATGAATGAAATTGGCCTTAGGATGAAGATGACCTAGAAGGGAACCAAGTAGAGCTTTTGCTGGCATCACGAAGCCACTGGCACAGGCTATATTTCTTTTTTGTTTAGATCATTTTGAGTTGGAATTTCTGTTATTTCCAGCCAAAATCATACTGATATATACAAATATGTACCAAATTCTCCTCCAGGCACTCAGGCTACAATGGCAAATCTGAGCCAGACAAGGGCTAATTGGGAAGACAAAGAAACTGGATTATTTTAGTAGAATAATCTATAATGATTGTCAGATCTCAAAATTCTAATTATTCTGTCCATGCTACAGTTGATGGTGTGATTTGCATTAAAGGAAAGGGATAGATCCTAGGGGAACAATACAAACCCATAGTAAGAATTAAAGTTTCTAAAGGTGAAGGGAGATGGATATATATGATGAAGACTGAGGAGACATCAGTGATATGGCAAGCAAGACAAGAAAGAAATGAAAGCGTGTTTCCACTATAGAATTCCTTTGCAGGAAATTCAGAAGAAATATCCAAGAATGTGGATGAAAACCAGGAGAATAGAGAATTAAGACAAGACAAGACTAATTAAAGGAAGCAATAGCCAAGTGTGTCAAAAGCAGCTAATAAACTAAGAAAAATGTAAATCATCAATTGTCAATTAGTTTTGACAAGAAGGTCATTGAGAACCATAACACAGGTAGTTTCCGTGTAAAGAGAGGGATGGGTATCAGAAGGGAGTGAACTGAACAGAGAAATGAGGTAGAGGCAGAACAGGGGTTTGGTTAGTTCTTGAAGCAGCTTAGCTGGGAAAGGGAACAGAGGAAGACAGACGGTTATGTACATTTGGTGGTAAGATTTATAATTTCCACAGGAAATTCTGTTTGGCCCTCTTGATGAAGACCTTCCAATAAAGAGGAATGATTGGGTTCCTTTTGGTCTGCTTGTGAGCCCTGTAACACAACTGGTGTTTGGAAAGGCCTGTTGTAAAAGGTCCACCCTGCGATTCACACATTAAACAATGGAAATTAAACAGACGGGCCAGGATTTCCCAATGCTATACTCTATTTGTTGAGTTTGGCTGTGAATGTCATGGTGTTTCATCCATTGTGTAAAATTGCTTTAAGTTCCTTTCTCAGTTAGATGTGCTTACTCCACAGTTTTAAATCAGGTTCACAACTTATTCAGCAAAATTTAAACATTTGTTTCTAATTGCTAATGTTTCATAGCTAGACAATGGGGGTAATCACACTGGTCACACACACGCGCAAACGCACACACCTCTCTAAACACTGGGGGCTATTTCCTTTTCGTCTTTTTCTATTCCTATATGTAGTAGTACTTCCCATGTTCTTCACTAGGCCTGGGAGCCACCAGCATAAGTTACGAAATGTGAGGTTCAGGCCCCTCTCCAAGAGCCGAATATATTTGAAAAGGTAACACATACGGAAGTGAGCAGTCATTCCTGATGGTCTGGGCCAAGACTGGGGTGAGGTGAGTAGGGCCACATCATGCAAATCCAGAAACAAATGCTGCCTTTGTTTAAAATTTTCTTCCTTATGGAATTTTTTGCACTAATTTTGATTTTTGAAAAATCCATTAAAATATTATATATCTTTGGGTACCTGGGTGACTCAGTTGGTTAAGCAACTGCCTTTGGCTCGGGTTACGACCCCAGAGTTCTGGGATCGAGTCCCACATCAGACTCCCAGCTGTGCGGGAAGTCTGCTTCTCCCTCTGACCTTCTCCCTTCTCATGCTCTCTCTCATTCTCTCTCTCTCTCAAATAAACAAATAAAATGGATAAAATCTAAATATATATATTATTTATTTATTTATATAATATATCTTTATTACTGAGGTTTTCGGTGTCCTTAAATTTTGCACCGATTGCAAATGCTTTCCTCACCTCACCCTGGTCCTGACCTATAACACCCTAACTGAGACATGGGCTTTGACCACAGCCAGAGGTGGGTTTGAACCTGTCTCTCCCACTTACTAGAAGTTTGACTCAAGCAAGTTATGTGACCTTTCTAAGGCCAATATCCTCACTCATAAAGTGGAGATCATTAGATTAAGCGAGTCAATATGGGTAAAATGTTTGGCTTAGGGATAACAAATAGTCATTAAATAGAATATCATTCCAAAGTAAAAATGAATAATCTAGATAATTACTATTTAATAACCCTGTTCAATACATATACACACATAAGTTTAAGTGGTAGTCACTTTTGAAAAGGTGAAAAAAAAGGTAAAAATAGTCTTAATAATTTATGTAACACACTATATAAAAATACTAATATTTCAGTATGATATTAATATAAAAATTATTATTAGGACACTTAATGTTATTTTTTATACCAAGGCTGGGAAATTGAGTATGTATTTTATACTTATGGCACCTCTATTTGGACAAGGCACATTTCAAGTGCTCCGTGGTCACACGTTGCTGGTGGCTCCCTTACTGGAGACTCAAACACAGACCTTCTTAGAAGATCAGTGGAGGCAAGAGCCATTGTGACAAGAATGTGGGAAAAATAAGGCATTTCCTAACCTTTCTTTTGCAGGCCATCTTTGGCAAGAGCACAACCTCCAAGTCCAGAGCAATTTCTACTACCTGGTTGAGTAACTCTCATGTGGTCTTTGAAATATGAAACCGTGAATATTTGGGAATATGATTAGAAAAAATATCCAATAAGGGGCGCCTGGGGGGATCGGTTGGTTAAGCATCTGCCTTCGGCTCAGGTCATGATCCCAGGGTGTTGGGATGGAGTCTGCTTCTCCCTCTGCCTGCTGCTCCTCCTGCTTGTGCTCTCTGTCTCTGTCAAATAAATAAATAAGTAAAATCTTAAAAAAAAAAAAATGAAAAATATCCAGTAGGAAGAGCACATTATTTCCTCTTTAATATCTAACAGTGGATCAGACACTATTTCCTTATTATTTTATTCTATTGGATTCTAAGAACATCTTAGTATGACTTACAAGCACAGTGGCCTTGCATTTAAAATACTTTGTGTTTTAGTCTGTTCTTTGTGCCAAAAATTGAGGAGCATTTGAAAACATAACATTCTGACACTTCATAGGCATTTTGAAGGTTCAAAAAATTCAAACTTCAAGGGAGGGAAGAAAAACTAAACTAAAAGTTGGTAAGGAATTATCATTTTTGATAAAAAGGCTTATTTAGAAAGAAATCCCTAAAAAGAAACTATGAGCCTGTGGCAGTATGCTTTCATTTAAAGGGGAGAAAAAAGAAAACATTTCCCAAAGAACATGTGCAGTATTCTTAAGTATGGTGTATGATCTGAAACATTTTTTAAGACGTTAACTCCAAGGCCACCTGCTCCCTGGCCTCCCTTGGCTCTCCCCACGGCCTCTTTATGTTCCTCCCCACATATCCAGCACCTTATGTTAGCAGTGAGTGCAGAAGAGCCAGACTTATCAGGAACAAGTTATTTTCTTAGCGTAAAAAAAAAAAAAAAAAATGCTGCTTTTTTTGTGCTGATAGTTTATTTATGGCATTTAACATTTCACTTCAAGTGAAGACATATTTTGGAGTACATGAATTAACTCTTTTTGGGCACAGTAGCTGTGAAATTGCTTTACCTTAAAAAGTGTTTCCCCATGACCCATATATTTTTAAGGTAAACGCTGAGTCATTTATGATACATTAAAAAGAAGTCTTTCTTCTTCTAACTCCACCCTCCTGGACTGGAAATAAATGTGACCAATCTCACATAAAAATCATTTCTGGAGGTTTTCCAGGTCTGAGAGAATGGGAAAGGAGGCCATTTAAGATACCCCAGCCTACTACTGCTCCACACACATGCCTAGACCAGTAGTATCCACCACGCCTTAGAAATGTCATCTCCAGCTCCAATCATATACGAACCTGCACTTTAATAAGATCGACTAGATGATTCTTTTGCAAATCAATGTTTGAGAAGCACTGATCTCCAGGTAGATAGTCTCCACAGTTTTGTTTATATAATCTTTGTTAAAAGATCATAATAAATTGTGTGACTATTACCATTCTTAAAATTAAAACGGAAAGTTTTCATATTTAACCATTTTATTTTAACCATTTAATTTTAACCATTAAACCTTAAGATTTCCTTTACAATAACGTATGATATCATGCCGCTATTTTAAAGTATCTGTGACTTGAATATTACTTTTAAAAATGTATTTTCATGTAATCTCAAGTATCCTTGTAATCTCTACAAGTTTTCACAATGTGGAAAGCTGATCTTAGCACTATGCCTTTGTGGGTAAGGCCTGGGCGTGGGTGTTTTTTTAAACTCCCCTGGGGAAGCTGATAAGCAGCCAGGCCTGAGAGCCACCACTCTGTCCCCAGGTTACCTGATCCAAAGTTTCAAGGTCTTGGTGGATTCAGAACTAAAGTGACAAATGTCTTTCTTTCTCTCCTTCTCTTCCTCTTTAACATAATTTTAGCTCTGGTTCATTTAAAATGTGTAATAGCTCCCCACGCCCCACCGCCAAGTCCCCACTGATACAGGTGAGGGTTTCTTTCCTGCTTTTCCTTGTTCTCTCTGGTTTTCAAGGTCTCATTCAGCTATACCCTGAACAAGTAATCTAGAGTTCTTGTGCTCCAACTTCACTCATTAATCATTTCCTTTTACACTTCTGGTCTCTTTCCAGCTTTCCAGAGGCTTTCTGGAATCCAGGAGCCTGGAAATAGCATCCCAGATGTGTCTACCTCCGTTTTCCTCCCTCCCTTCTCTATGATAGTCTTCAGAGACAGCCCAAAATAGCACTGGCCTTTTCTTGCTGGGACTTCAACATTCTCAGGAAGTTTTGCATTTTTAAAATGAAAAAAAAGTCTGGGATAGCTAAATAAGATCTCTAATGATTCAGTTCATGGACTGATTTTCTACAAAGCCATAAGCTATATTTTAGAATGAGAGATTCTATTGAAAATGTAGCTGAGCTCAGAATGCAGAAAATCCCAGCCTACTTCTGCTCTCCAGTTTGGGTCAATGGCTGTGAGAAGCATCCCAGGGCTGGTGTTCGTGCTTGGGCATGGAACTGATGATACTCTATCCTGTTACGTTTATTTTAAAAGCATTTAAAAATGCTTTTTGGATAAATACTATTAAAAATATGAAGAATGATTAAAAACATCCAAAGAATGAGGAATTTAACCCAACTAAATTAATTCTATAAAACAAAGTTTTAAAAATTAATACCTTACAATTTCTAGGTATTAGGCACTAGGTACTAGGCATTATTGCTAGGCACTTCTAGCCAATTATCTTTCCACATAATTTGGAAAACACACATATCTCACAACTATGGGACCAATGTGTCTTTGAGAATATAACTGTTAGAATGACCTCTATATTATATTTCTGTCTGTTTGATTTGGAGACTAAAGTTTTGCTAAGCCCTTAGTCAAGCCACATCTTAGAGAAGAAACAAAAACTGTTGTTTTCTATTTGTTAGCATATGTCTAGATGTTCTAGAGTGCTGGATTCTCTTTCAGGAATCACTTTGGATCTTTTTGCCCTCTGGCCAAAGCTTCTCCTCACTTTGGGTTTGGGGCTGAAAGATCTCTGCAGCTTATAATCTATTTTTCCACTTGCTCAGTCTACTGGTTTGTTCTTTAATAATTCACATCTGCATTGAGCCCTAAGACAGGAAGGCATGTCAAGTGAGCACAAAGAGAAAACCAAGTTAATGATGGGCAAGAGTATTTAAGGATTACCTTGGGTTTTGAATTCACCGTGAAGAGAAGTGAAAAGACCCTCAGTCTTGGATTCATGCAACTTCTTCCACCAATATCTTGGCCAGCCAAAAGACCCCAGATCAAGTAGGGTGGTATAATGGGCCAGGAAATGTACTTTTCAGGGAAGCATCTTAAAGATAAGTTTAAAAGTGTTTTATGAGACCCTACCAGCAAAATTCTCATTCAAAGGCATACTTAAAAGTTAAATTTTACTAGAAAACTATATAAATAACAGTGGGATCATCAAATGTTTTAAAGTACAAATCATCAAGATTTTAAAATTTTTAAAAATTAATCTAGGAGTTCATAAATGGATTAGAAATCTAAATTATTTTTGGAAAGAAGGTCTGATGTAAATGAATAAATATACTTTTAAAAAGTCTAAGGACTATCAAATAGGCTGTATAGAACTCATGAAAGCATTTCTAAAAGAGAGACATTCCAGAAAACAAATATACACACACACACACGCACACATTTTAATACATTGTTAACTCATCATTATGTAGTTTGTCTTCCCTATAGATCAACAAAGGCCAAGTTGAAAGCCTGAGCTGACTTCCCCACTGCCAACCATATTGAATCTACTTCCAACACTCTTTTCCATTTCACCCAGCTGGTGTGTGCTCTTAATTAAGCTTTAATGCCAGCCAAGATGAGCCTGTTGATGAAAAACAAAAACAAAAACAACACAGCAAACTTGACCCCTACATGTAATCCTGATTTCCTTAGACCAGGGCAATTACAGGGAAAAGTCAAGGATTTCAGTAACAACCACAGCGGGATTAGCTCCAGTTCCACTGATATTTGTTATTTTGAATCTAGACCCCCAGCACATGCCCAGTACTAGTGTTATGTGGTGGCTGGTAGGTAGGTGTGGGACTGGCCAGAGAAGTTCCCTATAGTGTATGCTGCTTCCAGCGTAAGACCGTTTCTTCTCACACTGCTCCCCTATGCATCAGCTCCCCAGTCTCTCCCTGCTGCTAACCCACCTTGGCTACAACCAGGCAAGAACTGCTCTCCACTTATCCCACTGGAAGGCCAGGGGCTGTCAGCACAAAAGGAAAAGAGATTTGATTGTCTCATGTTTAGCCCTAGATAGTGTGATTTCTAAGGAATGATAGTTCTTTGATGTCTTTCAGGAGTATTTTGTGTTTTCCTAGTTCCCTTTAGCCTTGGAGTTTTATAACCTGCTTTTTAGTACATGGAAATACTTAGGGAGCTTTCAAAAATCTATTTAGACATAGGCCTGAAAGTTTAATTTAATTGGTCTAGGGTGAGGCCCAGGCTAAGTGTCTTTGAAAAGCTCCCCAGGGATTTTAACAGACACCTAGAGCTTAGCTGGGAAGGTACCCCCTTGAGCATTTCTGGGAGTCCATGGATGATATTACCAGTGTGCTCAGGATTAACTGGTCAGCCATCAGTGAGCTCTTTTACTCCTTCCTTTTCTAGTTGTGTCCTCTTCTACTGGGTTCTTTCCTTTCTGCTTGACATTGCAATATCCCTGCTCTCTTCTACGGGAAATGTCTATTTCTTCCCTGTCACCAGTACCCCTTATACAGGCTCTGCTCCTCACCCCTGGAGCCATCACAGAGATGCCTAGGTGTCAACTCTAGGAATAGGGCCAGTAGCCCTCAAAACTAATAATAATAATAATAATAATAATAAAATACTTAATAATCCTGTTCTTCTCCACCAGAACTGTTCTAGGCGCTTTACATACATTATACCATTTAACCCTCACAACAATCTCATGAAGTAGACATTATTATTATCATCCCAATTTATGAGGAAACTGAAGCAGACAGGTTAAGTAATATGGCTGGCAAAATCCCAAAGAAGAACCCCCCAAATTCCAGCCCCTGGTTATTCAGTCAAACACTAATACAGGAACTACTGTTGATGGGTTTTTGTAGATGTACTCAAAGTTCCAAGTCAATTTCCTTTAAGGTTCAGAGATCAGGGGCACCTGGGTGGCTCAGTCGGTTAAATGGCTGCTTTCTGCTCAGGTCATGATCCAAGGGTCCTGGGATCGAGCCCAGCATCAGGCTCCCTGCTCAGCAGAGAGCCTGCTTCTCCTTCTCCCTCTGCTTGCCCCTCTGCCTACTTGTACTCTCTCTCTCTTTCTCTGTGTCAAATAAATAAATAAAATTAAAAAAAAATTTTTTTTTTCAGAGATCAACCCAGATAAGTCTGACCTAATCAAGTGAGTTCTTTAAAAGAAGCGTTTCTCCAGCTGCAAGCAGAAGGGGAAGTCAGAGAGATTTTAAGCATGAGAAGGACTCAACATGCTATTGCCACCTTTGAATATGGAGGAAGTTTATGTGACAAAGAACACGATGGGTTCCAAGGAAAGATAATGGCTGGAGGTTGACAGGAACAAAATGAAACCTCAAACATATGGTTGTGAGCAACAGGGATGAACTTGGAAATGAATTCTTTTCCAGATCCTCCAGATTAGATAGACCCCAGCCTCCCTGACAGCTTGACCTCAGTGCTGTGGGACCCCAGAGAGCAGAGAACCCAGTCACACCCTCCCGGACTTCTGACCTACGGAACTGTGAGCTAATAAATGGGTGTTGTGCTAAGGCTGTAAAGTAGGTTAATTTGTTACACAGCAGTAGAAAACCAATACTGGTAAAATTGCCCCAGGTGAGCCAGACAGTAAGCAATAAAACCAAGATTCAACTTGAGTATTATGGATCAACAGCTCTTTCAGATTACTTTAAATTCCCACACCCAGTAGACCCAGGCTGCACTGAATGATACTGTGCCCTCTCACGGATGACTTCCTCGTAAGGGCTTCATAATGGGACCAGATGTGTTGATCTGACTGTCTCCTCCCTTCTTTTTTTTTTTTTTTTTTTTTTTTTGTCTCCTCCCTTCTGAAGAAGTCTCCCAAGTGGCTGCTCAGTCCATTCGGTAAAACCTTTTGATAGATTTGCATCATATTTCCCAGAATTAACTTCACTTGTGCTTAGGTTGAAATATGATAGCCTATGTACACAGATTTATAGTTCTTTTTGTCAGAAATGTATAATAATGCTGAAGAAGGCAAGGGCTATTTATGACAGGACCCATTCATTGCCCATACTTAGCCTGCATTTTGAAATTTGATGTTATGTTCAAATATAGGACCTATTTCTTTGGATTCTCTCCTACTTCTGTGCACGAATCATTGGAATATTTACATTTATTTCTTTCTTACTAGAACAGATATTGAGTATTCACTGGTAAGTATGTATGTAATAGCTTTTCCTTCTATAGCTCTAAAAGTTTTTATTTGCTGAATCACAACTATGTGCCAGAGAGGAGGCTAACTGGTGAATAATGTCTCAATTAATCATAATTCTATGATGTAGGTATCATTATTTTCATGTTATAGATAGGCAATTGAGATGCAGGATTTTAAAGAATCTAAGGCACACAGCCGACAAATGGGGCTCTCCAACTTCAAAACCCCTCATTTAAAATAAAAAAAACTGCTACTTATCCTCTGAGCACCCTTGAAAGTTTAGACCCACCCCATGCATAGGGCTTCAGTATGATTCAACTGAATGACTCAGAGACCCTCACAAAGTCAGTCTTCAGGCAACTTCTCCATTAGTCTGCTGTGCTATCACAATACCTACATATCTGGTCAATGTTAAAACCAATGTAAAAACCTCAGTGTGAAAACCAACTCACTTATGGAGGCTAGCCTAGGCTAGCCTCACTGATTTAAATCTAATTAGGTGAAAATCCCAAGGTAAAAAACATCTTTTTGTGGATCCATTCTTAACCATATTTGGTTATTTCATTTAGAACAAATAAATCACACCAGCTCTGAGGTGTATTCTGTATATTCATTGTGGGTTCTGATAAACACAATGTTTATTGTTAAGAGTTTTTTGAGGGGCGCCTGGGTGGCTCAGTTGGTTAAGCGACTGCCTTCAGCTCAGGTCATGATCCCGGAGACCCAGGATCGAGTCCCACATCCGGCTCCCTGCTGGGCGGGAAGCCTGCTTCTCCCTCTCTCACTCCCCCTGCTTGTGTTCCCTCTCTGGCTGTGTTTCTCTCTGTCAAATAAATAAAATCTTAAAAAAAAAAAAAGAGTTTTTTGATATGATCACACAACAAACCCTACATGCCAAGACATTTCTGGATGTTGCCCTAAGTTAGTCAGTAATGCTGTTTCTTGATGTCCATGAACCTGTCAATTAAACAGTCCTCAAATTAAAATCTAGTTTATTCTTTCATTTGTGAGCAAAATTATCACATTTTTCTTTTCTAGCATATCCTAAAGTTTGTGAACTTTTTTTTTTTTTAAAGTTTGTGAACTTTTAATACAGAAATGAAGGGTAAAGGAGTAGCCAGAAGAACAACATCATGGTATGTTTCAATGTGCCCTGGGCTGGGAACAAAGAGACCTAAATGAACCTTACAATGTCACCTCCCAAATATGCTTAGTTGGCTCTCTGAGTCCCAGTTTTTATATATGAAATGAAGATAATGCCTAGAGCACTATATGAATTTATTATTGTTATTATTAGTAGTATTATTACAACAGAGAAATGACAGTGGGTAGCTATCTGAGACTCTGAAGTCATAAATCCTCTGTAGGGAGCTTTTCTGATCTGGTCTCAATTTTCCAGGTGATTCCCTTTTTGTATTTCCAGTAAAACCCTTGTTGGGCAATAGGATAGTAAGAAGATGATGCTATTGTTGTAGAACTAGTTGGTGGGGAGGGATCCAGCACTACAACTGGCTGTGATTATTTGCCTACCAGGAGCCTTTGGGTTTAAGAAAGTTGCAAAGTACAAATGTGAGCTTCACAAAGACTGGGAGAATGTCTCATTCAGGATCTGCCCCAGTACCCATCACACAAAAGTGCTCAATAAAGTGATTAATGAAGTAATGAATAAATGAATGGCTTTTTGTCCTCAAACAGAGCCCAGAGTGGATGGCCAGGCTAAGAAATAGAATCAGAGATATTTCCTCTTTTGTTTTCTTTAGTTGATTGTTAACCAGAAATTTTGTCTACAGGAAACCAAACCTCAAGTGTAACGTTAAAGTATGAAATCCAAGTGTTAAATAATGTCAGATACTTCCCTTAACATGCAAGAATGTATACTTTACCAATAAATATTTTCATTCATTTATTTATTCACAGATTCTGCCAAAACATGAGTAAAGCTATTGATTTTTCTCCTGAAGTCCCAGTACTCAGTAAATCTATCCATTCGATAAATATTCACTGGGTTCCAGGCACCTTGGTAAGTCAAATATTTACTCTGGTGAAGTAACCAATGATCAAAACATTTCAGAACTTCCTTTCGTTTGTTTCCAGGCCTGAAGTATGTTAATTCTATAACACTTCTCCCTCATGGAACCAGTGCACAAACACTAAGTCAGTCCTTATAAGAACAGGGAGTCATTGTGCCGTATGTGCAGAGAGCACATCTGAGAGGACCTCAGGACATCACCGAAGGGATCATTATTAACTCTGTCTGACAAATGAATTCATGGAGACTTAAAAAAGTAAATGACTTCCACAAGGTCAGCATCCTGGGTGTAAGAACCCTGACTCAGCTTCTGACCCTCAATTCAGTTGTTGGAATTCAATGAACCAGTATCTTCAACAGTGACAATTCATTACTTTCAGAAACATCTTAGCATTTTGAAACATTCAAAATTCATCGAGAGATAGTTTTTATTTATTTTTTTTTACTTTAAACTTATTTTATTTTTTCAGTGTTCCAAGATTCATTGTTTATGCCCCACACCCAGTGCTCCATGCAATACGTGCCCTCAGTACCCACCACCAGGCTCTCCCATCCCCCCATCCCCTCCCTCCAAGATTCTCAGTTTGAGAGATAGTTTTTATAAATAAGGTGGGGAACCAAACTGGATAATAATGGGGAGTTAGTACTGATTGCTTTGTTTTTAAGATTGAGGCTTTGGCTATCAGAGAATGAGCCAGATTTTCTTGGTGGGCTTATGAAGTGGCTCTGTACACATTTCTGGGAAAGTAGCTCTAAATTTTTGTGAGCAGTGTCAGATTGTCTAAGAGAAGTCCCTGTGTGTTTCTACAGAATTGTTTTTGAAGGACTGGAATATTTTTGCAGGGTATTGAGGAGATCACAGTTCTAGGGATCCTGGTTCTTTATCTTTCCTTGAGCATACACAACACCAACTGTATTTGTTACTCACTTTTAAAGCAGACAATAGAGCATGGGTCCTGAGGTTTAATGACTTTGCGAAGGATAATACATATAAACAAATAAACATAACTCATAAACAAATCTAGGCCTGTTCAAGAACAGGGGATAAGGCTGATATCATATACCAAGAAAACTCTGTCCAGCCCTTCCCTTCCTCAGGACTGTGCCAGGAGCGCAAGAATGAGACAGCTTATACTAGGGTTGGTAATTCTGAAGAGAAGCCCGTCTTTTCTTAGAAGACCTGAAAGTAAATGGCACCAGCAAGTTAGGCAGAAAACTTTTCATTGTATTTTCTAGATAAGGATTGCAGCCCTCTGGCCTATCTGTGATAAGGCCAAGGAGAGAATGTTACATAAACAAAAGCCAGGAGGGATTGGGGCTTGGACATCTTTGTGGGGCCCTGCTGATCAAGCTGAACCATTTCACCCTCAGGGGTAAACACAATATGCAGAGTATGGTTACAGAGCATAAGGAAGCTCGAAATCATACTCTTTTATTTCTAAACATTAACTCTTAAGTCCATGCCTAAAATTTGAAATAGTCTCAAGTCTTCTACATCCCATAGCTATCAAATAACAGCAAGTAACCTCTGGCCATTTTGCAGTAGAAAGGAAATAGTTCACAAAAATATTGAATGTAATCTTTGAACATGCTAGTATTCATTTGTTTTGTTTTGTTCTGTCTTTCCCTCAGGTCCTGCATCAGGAAACTCCAGAAGGTGAACTTTCACATTGCAATGAGTTTGTTCAAGGTCACATGGAAAGCCAGTTGACTGCCAAAGAAATCACTAGGCCAGATTTATCATCCGTGACCTAAGAAACTCAGCTAAGGAAACAAGCATTTCTAAATATTGAGACTGATAGCGAAGGAAATGGATAGATAAAACAAACCTAGATAAATATACAGTAACGGTTATCATGTGGCAGAACAAAATTTGTAAAGCCATGACCATTGGAGCAAAGCAGGTTTTCAATGTTAGGTGAGAGATAGATAACCAAACATCAAAACATACTTAATTAAGAGCATTGCCTCATTCAGAACCACTCATAGTGCTTCCCCAACCACACCTGCCACACGGGATACAGATCCCTAGAAGACAGGACCACTAGGAAAATGATACCTGCTTCCCCACCACAACCTCTGGCTCTGCCACCAAATCCAAACACCATCACCAAGAGGAAATTAATCCACCTTTCACTTATTCCTGGTTTTACCAGTTATTACTCATGAAAAACCTCCTTTGTTAAACCAGCCTATCATCTCCAGGTGGCCTGAATCCCAGGCCCTATTACTTCCTATCTCCCAAGCGCTTTGGCTATGCTTTTCAGAACATTATAATTATGTATTTCCATTTTCGACTTCCTCAATCTCCCTGCTTTACCTGAAACCTGGCTGTCCTCTACACTTGCCACAACACTCTCAATAGGAGACACTCCTTCTTTGACCTTTCCTGTAACATAGGAGTGAAAAGTGGGAACAATAACTTCACTTCCTATACCACTTTTAGATCTTGCTCCTCACTCCCACTCCTGGTTTTAAAAAGAAAAATAAGTGATCAATTAATTTACAAAAAAGGAGCCAAGAATATACAAAGTGTGCTGGGAGAAGTGTATATTTCATATGCTGTGAAAGTGAATCCCTATCTTACACCATACATAAAAATCAATTCAAATTGGACTGAAGACTAGAACCTAAGACCTGAAACTGAAACTTTTAGAAGAAAACATAGGCAGTAAACAATTTGACATAGCGATAATGATTTTTGGGATTTGACATCAAAAGCAAAATGAGCAGATGAGATTAGATTAAACTAAAAACTTCTGCATGACAAAGGAAACCATCGATAAAATGAAAAGGAAGAAAAATATTTGCAAATCATGTATGTGATAAGGGGTTAATATCCAAAATATTTTTAAAAACTCATATATCTCAATAGAAAAAGAAAAACAAACAATCCCATTAAAAGATGGGCAGAGGAACTGAATAGACATTTTTCCAAAAATGATATTTGAATGGCAAACAGGTATATGAAAAGGTACTGACATCACTAATTGATACTAACATCGCGAATTGTCAGGGAAGTAAAATCAAAGCCACAAAGTGATACCACCTTATACCTATTAGAATGGCCATTATCAGAAAGACAAGAGATAACAAGTGCTGGTGAGGATGTGGAGAAAAAGGAACCCTTGTGCTCTGTTAGTGGGAATGAAAATTGGTGCAGCCACTATGAAAAACAGTATGGAGGTCCTCAAAAAATAAAAAATACAGGGCGCCTGGGTGGCTCAGTGGGTTAAGCCTCTGCCTGCCTTCGGCTCAGGTCCTGGGATCAAGGCCTGCATCAGGCTCTCTGCTCAGCAGGGAGCCTGCTTCCTCTGCTCTCTCTGCCTGCCTCTCTGCCTACTTGTGATCTCTCTCTGTCAAATAAATAAATACAATCTTTTAAGAAAAATTAAAAAAAATAAAAAATACAACTGTCATATGACCCAGTAATCCTACTTCTGGGTATATATCCAAAGGAAACAAACAAGCAAAGGACACCTAAACCCTTTAGTTCACTGAATCATTACTTATAATAGTCAAGACATGGAAGCAACTAAAGCATCCATTGACGGATGAATGGATAAAAAAATAAATGGACACAATAAAATATTTTTTAGCCATAAAAAAGAAGGAGATACTTTCATTTTTTACAACATGGATTTACAGGGCATTCTGTTGTATGAGATGTCAGAGAAAGATAAATATTGTATGATTTCACTTATATGTGGGATATAAAAAAAACAAACTCATAAATACAAGGAATGGATTGGTGGTTGCCAGAAGTAAGGGTGGGCCATGGGGAAGTGGATGAAGATGGTCAAAAGGTAAAAACTTCTAGTTATAAAACAAATCCTGGAGATATAATATATAGCATGTTGACTATAGTTAATCATAGTGCAGTGTCTATTTAAAGTTGCTAAGAGAGTAGATCTTAAAGGTTCTCATCATGAAAAAAAAAGAATGGTTTCTAACTATATGAAGTGATTGCCATTAATCAAACTTATAGTGTGACCATTTTGCAATTTATACATATATCAAGTCATTAGATTGTACGCCTTGGGCTAATACACTGCATATTATATCTGGTTTTGTTGTTTTATATTTATACAATATAAATTTATTTTATATATAATATAAATTTATATTTTATAAATTATTTATATATAAATAAACATAAATATATGTATTGTTATGTTTTATATTATATTATAATATGTTATATATTATAATATAAAACATATGAATAAATATATAAAATAATAAATATATATTATATAAAGATATATAAATATTTATCTACAACATATTTTTAAAATTATATACACTTACATAGGATATAAATTTTTTTTGAAGATTTTATTTATTACTTGACAGAGAGAAACACAGCGAGAGAGGGAACACAAGCAGGGGAAGTGAGAGAGGAAGAAGCAGGCTTCCCGCTGAGCAGGGAGCTGATGTGGGGCTTGATCCTGGGTCTCTGGGATCGTGACCTGAGCTAAAGGAAGTCGCTTAACCAACTGAGCCACCCAGGTGCCCCAAATTTTTATATGTATTGATATACCTTGTTTATATCTAGTATATTGTGTGTCAATTATATCTCAATAAAACTGGAAGAAAATCACACCTGTGTTGAGGCTTCTCCCACTGAGCTAACCAACCTTTGTCCTCATTGCAATAATCCACTGACTTTCCAGTTAGTCATATCCCCTTCCTTTATTGCAGACTTTGTGGCTGAGATTCTATGTCTTTCTCTCTACCCCTAGGAGACTTTAACTTTGATGTGGATATTTATATTCATTCCTGCCACAGCCATTTCCTCCCATGGTTGCACCAAAGACCTTGTCTTCCAGATGAAACAGTACAAGCTCCAAGATCAGCCATTGAAAATCACCCTTCTCTTCTGTTCACTGCCGGGTGCCAGCCCCAGCAACAGTCAGGGTTTCCAGAAGGTGGTGACGGAGTCAGCGATATGAGGAGATCGGACTCGAAGAGTGGTGTGGGGATCTCCTGAAAACTGTGTCTTCAGGGTTCTTTATTTAAAGTTACAGATCGGACTCGAAGAGTGGTGTGGGGATCTCCTGAAAACTGTGTCTTCAGGGTTCTTTATTTTTAGTTACAGATCTTCTCGAGAGAAGGATGTATGATAAGAGAGATTTGTAAGAGCTTACACAGACTTCTTTCAGGTTTCCCATCATAAATTCCCCAAGACATCGGCGCCTTACAGGTGCCATAAACTTAGGACAGAGCATCCCTAATTGTGGGCGGAAACAGATCCTGGTCCACCCATAGTCACATCAATTTAGCTTTAGGCAAACAGTTGGTTCTGTCTTACCTTGTCTCAATGGACTGTTTTCTCCTCTGGCCGTGCAAGGCAGAGTGGTCACACAGACAAAAGGTGAACGGGTGGTCATGGAAACTTTAAGTAACTACATTTAAACTATTAAGTATATTACATATAAACTATTAAGTATATTGGTATTGCTTGCGGTATGGTGGGAGGGGCGGATCACGCACCGTCCCCAACAGTTAACCTAGCTAGCTTGCTCATTCAACCATTCTTGGCTGCAATTCTTCCTTCACATTATTGGGTTCACTGATGCCTGGATCACTCCCTCTTTCCAAAGAAACTTCTTTTTTTATCTACTCATTAATCCCCTTTGGTTTTCATTCACTTATTTAACTGGCTCAGATTCTACAGTATGTCTGTTCACTCTCTTGCAAATAGTCTCCTCTCTTCCTCTGCATCTGTCTAGGAAAGAATCTTATTTCAAGTCCTCTTTTCATATCACTCTTCCCAGTCTCTACAATGATATTACTTGTGCCATCTCTATGCTGAAAACCCCCACAGTTGCGTCATCACCTCCACACTCTCTTCTGCATTCTGAACACACACACAATTAACTGCCTACTTGATGCATCTCATTGGCTATTATTTATTTATTTATTTATTTATTTATTTATTTATTATTTATCAGAGAAAGAGAGCACAACCATGGGGCAAAGCAGGCAGAAGGAGAAGGAGGCTCCTTGCCCAACAAGGACCCTGATGTTGGACTTAATCCCAGGAGCCTGGGTGTCACGCAACCCCTGCCCGCAGAGATGACGCAACACGAAACTGGTACAAGTAGCTGTTTTATTCTTCGCCTTTGTTTCCCTTGTATAGGTATCTCTCCCCCTCCTCTGGAAAGTCCCTCGGCTTATATACAATACAGCAGCCAATCAGGAGGTTGTTCACGTGCACAAGGCATGTACAGCATTGAGGAGCTGGTTGAGGCATTCACCGTTCACGCACTGGTCACGAGTCCTTGTTACTCAACTGGAAGGCGCACATCAGTTGTTTACCACAATTCTGGTGGTACATGGTGATCTGCCAGCCGCCATTTTGTGAACACTTATGTAGCCAAGGGACGGGGTCCCGGGCACCCCGACACCTGGGGTCATGATCTGAGCTAAAGTCGGGTGCTTAACCAACAGAGCCACCCAGGCATCCCTCTCATTGGATATCTCAAAAGCACCTCAAAAGCATTATTGTCAAAATTGATCTGTCTTTCAATTCTCCCAGATTTAGTGATTCAGTAATCTCAGTAAATGGCACTTCATTTCGCATTCATTCTTGACAGTCAGTCAACTAATAAAGCCCTGCCAGTTCTATGTAATTCCTCTCACCTGTCCTCATCTCTCCTCCTCTGTCTTTGTCCATGTGGTTCAAGTCTATATTCAAGACTAGAGCAAAAGCTTCCTCACTGCTCTGACATAGTCCATCTCTATCCTACTTCCAAGCTCATGCTCCAAATAATAGCCAGAGTAACCTCTTTAAAAAAATACCGATCATGTCATCCCCCCTTAGAACCCTTCAATGAATAAAGCATAAAGCATAAAGTTATATGCCCCTAACATGACCTTTAATAGCAGACATCATTTGACCCCGCTATGTCTCCAGGTTTACTGGCACCACTCGCTCAGACATACTGGCCTCCTGTCGGTTTTTCAAATGCACAGAGCACCGCTCTCTTTCCATGTTACACGGTTCTGTTCCTCTTACTGATGCTCCTTACTTGGTTAATGCCTACTTCTCTTTAAGGTCTCAGCCTAAACATTCCTTAGGGAAATATTCTCTGACCTACAGAACTGTGTTTCTTTGTTATATTTATATCAAAATAAAACACTGCAAAATTATCAATAAATGACTGTAACTAAATAAAACACATATCTATTGACTGAAGCCCAAATGCCCTTTTGTAGTCCCAGGTGCCTGTCTCTGCAGCAGGATCATGCATGCCTTGTGCTCTATTTGACTGCCTCACTATTGCAGTTGTCATTCATTAACTCCTTAATGTCTTTGAAGAAAAAGTATGATATTTTTTTTAAATACTGGCAAAGGAAATTACAAAAGGGATAGAATCAGTGAAATTTTAAGAAAAAATACAGTAAAGAGAATGAAGAGTGTGAACCTTTTATTCCCGTTATAACCTCCAGAAAGTACGGATGCTATTTTTCAGAAGTTAGACCTATCAGCAGCAGTCTTGATACCGATGAAGCAATGGCTCCAAGCTATATTTGTCACAAATGGGAGAAAACGAGACAACCACACATGCACTTTTGTGCATGCACACATAAGCTTGCACGTGATTACATACATACACACACTCACACATTCTAGTACTTCTCCCAGTAACCATAACATGAATTCACTTTTATAAACCTTGTTCATAAACCTTTATTTGCTCAACATTTGTGTATATTGCTGACCTCACGCTTTCCTTAGATCTAAATAAACATTTTTAAAGGGGAGGACAGATGATAGTGTCATTTCTATTTCTTCTCTCTATATCTATCTATAAATGTTGCTCCCAAGTAACGGATAAGATTAATATGTTTCATGAAAATTATCAAAACCTATTCAATTATATGTCCAGAAAGCCCAAACCAAATACCTGGAATGTTCCCCTTTTCTGTCTCCTATGTTATTTAATGAAACAAGGAGGAGGCATAGAAAATATATTGATAATACTGAAGTCAAGCAGCAGCTTATACCAGAAGCTTATCCTTTTAGCATCAGCCAGTTCCCAAAGCAGAGGGCCTGTGGTAATTGCTAGACTGCATAGAATTTTAAAGGATTCTCATAACCAAGTAAACATAGTATGGCATTTCCAATTGCCTGAGCAATAGACAAGATTGGTTAGTGGTCTGAAAGAGAAGGATCAGAGATGCAGGAAATTAATTAGGAGGCTAGTACAGTACAGCAAAAGTGGCAAGAGCTTGAACTAAAGCTCTACAGGGAAGACAGAATGAAAGTTATAGATGCAAAAGATAACTAAGGCTCCGGGACTTGGTGACTGATTGGATGTGAGGGTTGGTAAATAGGAAGGCATCAGGGTGATGCCCAGATTTCCAGATTGGAACACTGTGGGGTTGGTGAAGACATCCCTGAGATGGGTTTTCAGGACAAGGACAGGATTGAGGGCTCAAGATGGTAAGTTCAAATTTTACCAGCTTAGATTAAAGATCCCCTGGAAACTTAGGAGAGATGTCCCATTGGCAGTTGGAGTTGTGATGCTAGACTTCAGGGCAGAGGTCTGAGCTAAAGATGTGTGTTTCAATGTCAACTACATATAGATGGTGGTTGAACATTAGAGAATAAGAGGATCAAGGATGATCAATCTCACAGTAATACATTTTGTGTACTTTTTCAATCTAATATGTGGCCCGACTATGGTAAGCTTCCTCCAAACACCAGAATCACCTCACATCTTGGGATATTCTGACTCACCGTGTTGGTATCATGTTATGTACAAATACAGCCAGTGCTTCATAAATACTTATGACTTCCTGCTTTTATAAACCTATTTCATCAACAGAAAAAAAAAATGTCTATAGAGATTTCTGTAAATTATCAGCATGGCATCATGGGGAAACCACTGGTTTAGGAATAAGAATATCCAGGCTTTGTTTTCATTTTTGCCATCAACGTGTATGTGATCATGGGAAAATCCCTTTCTGTGCTAACCTTCAGTTTCTGCATCTATAAAATGATAGGGTAGGACCCCTCTTGTTGTCATGTCTTCTATTGTCCATAACTTCCAAAAGGAAAGTAAATGTCTCACTACAGGTCTCAACTGATGGTTTATAATATTTTAAAAATGTCCAATGTGCAAAACTCTTCTGAACAAGAAAGTCTAGTGTAGTAAAGGAGGATTTCTTCTCTGTACCTTATTTTCTCAGTAAAGAATTTAATTAGTATGTGGATTCTAAAAGTGAAGATAGGCTGGAATCTGCATTATACCTCAGATAAATAGTGATCCCAAAATATCATGTTTGTATAGCCAAAGGAAAGAGAACAGACTGAGAATGGAAAAGAACTAACTTCTACAAAGGTGCTGCTTGGGAAATACTTGGGAGAGAATTTCTGACTCATACACAATTCATTCATTGATTCTTGTTTATTTGTTTGTTTGCTAGGGAAAAGAAGAGACCTAGGAAGAATTTTGCACATCTAATTATAGAGCCAAAGGTATGCAACTATGTTTCTTTAAATATCTTCCATTAATTTCCTGACTCTTTCATTGAAAAGAGAAACTAAGATATGATTTATTGTTAATTGTTCATTTCTACTTAGAGATTAAATATTCAAGTCTTGCCGAAAGTGGTGTGTATCTAAGAAATGTTTGTCTTTTAAGTTTAATCATGGTATAGACTTATGATATGTAAAAATAGTTAATGCAAAATAGAAACACTTTGCTCAAAAAAGCCCAACTACTGGGGCACCTAGGTGGCTTCCCCCTTTGGCTGGGAGTTGTGATCTGGAGTCCTGGGATGGAGCCCCACATTGGGCTTTCTGCTGAGTGGAGAACCTGCTTCTCCCTTTCCTG